>JBBPQJ010000084.1:0-14115 GCA_038092415.1 Xerocomus tenax
CACCACCGTCAACCCAACTCAGATTAGTACGCCTACTGTCCTCTATGCTGGCGATTATGGATATCACACCGGCAACATTGTTTGGCGCGCGCACTTCACGTCCACCGGCGGCGAAACCGGGTTCAGACTCCATATGCAAGGAGGAAGTGCATTTGGCTACTCTGTGTGGCTCAATGAGACATTTTTGGGCTCTTGGGTTGGAGGTGCTGCGTACTCTAACTATGAGGGAACATTCAACTTTACGAACACTGAAGGGCTCGTGAGCGGCAGTCAATACATCATCACGATTCTGCAGGATCACATGGGATATGAAGAGGATTGGTCGGCTGCGAGCGACGACTTTAAAACTCCCCGAGGGATCTTGAATTATTCGTTTGTTGGTGAGTCGAGCACGGAAATTAACATCTGGAAAGTGACTGGGAACTTGGGAGGAGAGAACGTAAGCCCCTTGTTTTTGTCGTGTTGATCAGCGTGTTCTGATATATCCTTTGGACTTACACGGCAGTACATCGACAAAACACGTGGACCACTCAACGAAGGTGGCTTGTACGGCGAACGAATGGGTGAGTATTACATTTTGTAGATCATCTCGTTACTGAAGGGTAAAAGGATGGCACCTCCCCGGATTCCCAGACGAGAATTGGCAGGAGGGTTCGCCTACTATTGGAATTTCCCAAGCTGGCGTTAGCTTCTACAGGTGCATATGATGTGTTGATGTGGCTGCACTAGCTGATCACGGATGCACACAGGACAACATTCTCCCTTGATATTCCCGCTGGCGTCGACTACCCGATGGCACTGGTCGTTTCAAACTACGTGACACATCCTAATTTCCGATCACAGGTAAACCACCACTGCAATACTTGTTGTGCTATTATGTACTCATCGCATTCTTCATCTCCGCAGTTGTATGTCAACGGATACCAGTTTGGCAAGTATGGTGCGTACAACCCTCTGCATCGTCACGTAGTTTCCAACGGTTCTGATGTCCCATCTAGTCAACAACATTGGTCCTCAGGTCTCCTTCCCAGTCCGTACGTGTTTGACATCATTTTGTCACATTTGCGGCCAAACTTACATCGGTTACCCCAGCGCAAGGCATTCTGAATTATAACGGTCTCAACACACTCGCGATCTCGCTTTGGGCGCTAGGTTCAGAAGGCGCCAAGCTGAATTCGCTTGCGCTCAAGACGACGGCTATGGTAGAGAGCAGTATGGCACAGGTCGTGAACCAGCCCATGCCAGGATGGGTGCCGAGACCAGCGACATGAATGTTCCGTTTTGGAGATCAGGCCGTCCGTTAGTTTCCTTTTTCGGCATGGTACTCTCGTTCCTCTTTTCCTCCAGTCGAGTGAGACTGAGCGTAAGCCTATATTCCATAGCCCTTTCTGATTGTACAGTTCACTAGGTTCACTTGTTAGCTCTGCATGTGCTCTCGACTAAACATCTGGGTGCAACGGATGAATACATATGTCTTGCAGGGTCGACACTTCAACGAAGTTTGATGTCCCAAATTCGATCAAAATTTCGACTCTACTATGGCCTTCCAGGACTCAAAAAATTGATATCGCAAAATTACATCTAACGTTTGATCAGCATGCTAATCATTCGACATGTGATAGCCCTGCCAAATCAATGCCGTGCCAACCTCAAACTGATGACATAGCCTGAATCTGCAGCGCTCACACTGAAGCCCATCTGTCTCTTTTGTCTTCCCATGCCAGGGTGCCCAATTTCAAATGGTCCTTTAGTGTAGAGGCTAAGGATGAAGTCAACTATAACATGGAAGGGCCACATCCACAGTTCCCGCTACGTTTACAGGTTTTCAAAGTATGCTACCACAGGAGATATGTAAAGATTCCTTACAGTATTTCAATCGGTTGCGATGTCCTCCATCAGGATATCTTCGAATTCGTGATACTTCCACGAGTGTACTTGAGGACAAGCACAATTCCCCTTGTGAACTTGTGTTCTGGTACTTCGCCTACGTATTTTGCTAGTGCTTGATTGACAGGCATTAGGATGGGTTGCGTCCAGTAGGGGGCACTGTAAGCGTTGGGAAAGTGTGAGCCGTGAGTTTTGGGAAAGCGTAAAAAAGTGACAGCAAATCCCAACAGCATTGATGGCGGCAGTGCTGAGTAGGTGATGCATTTGCAAGTTGCCGTCCACTAAGAGAATAGTGACGAGCTGCAGAACGTCGTGTGCGACAGCGTAGAGAAGGCTATACTGCAACCGTTCTGCAGCGACCGTCAGTACCTGGTCTTCCAGACAAACATGCTGTCGAGAAGAATCTATAGGCACTGAGGATGGCCCAGGAACGATATCGTCAGAAGATAAACGCGTAAAGACTCGCGAACCGCATCTCCAGCCCACGCAAAAGACGGGTGCATCATCGCATCAAAACAAGTCTGTATTCAGAGGCTTTATCAGTTAATCCATCGTCACAGTAAAAAGAGCGCACACAGGCCGAACAGAAGCTCAAAGGATTGAGCCATCGTCCAACGGACTCCACCAGGGGCGGCGCAAGAAGAAAAATCAAATGCGCGCAAACAAGCGCAAAACTCTGTCGTCGAGCGACCAAGCGCAACAAGAGATTTGGGAAAGCCGACCCAAAATATAGGTCGACCAAATATGAACAAGTACTGCGGACAGGCACTTTCGCTCTGGGGGGGAAGAGGGTGAGCGTAGCGGGATCCAATACTTTCTACTTAAGCGGCTTGGCTCCTAATCATGTTTGCTACAACTTGTCCGCAACTACACTGCAAGCCGGATGGTTAGACTACCACTATCCGGACTCCAGCTTCGTGCTTGTCGGCAGCACTGGTTTATTTCTCGCAACTTAAAGGTTCCGTTGACACGACCCATTGTTTCACACACACGAACAAGCAACCGATCGTTGGCCACATCGTCATACTTTATGAATGAGTTTTCCTCCAATGCCTGTCAGGGAGTAGGCTCGCTCGATGACGCGGTGAGCTAAAGTACTACTTGTCATGACATTAACCTGATTGCATCACAGATCACACGCTCTGAAAGTACGTCATGCTTTGGCAGAAGAATTCTATCGTACAGTGCTAACCTGGCAACCATCCCAGATTCCCCGGACGTTCAGACGAGCGTCCCCGAGCTACCCGAAATCCCCCCCATCATACCAAGCAAGAAGCGTACCTTTCACCTGAACCACAATGATCTAGAGACCCTTGTGCAACCTCTCCTGTCATGTCACTGGCACGTTGGCCGGGTTAGCGACGGCGTTAATGGTCTCGAGGTGTTCTCCTTGAATAAACTTTTCAGCTTCAAGGATTTCACGTCAGCGGTCGAATTCTTCGACCTGCTTGCAGGCATTCAGAACGAAGAAAATGTGAGTAGCTGAGGCTTGATGAACATGCGTTGACGATTCATCAGCACCATGCGCGCATCGTTGTCGATTATACCAACGTTTATGTTTCGACGCACACGCATTTTGCGTACCAGAACGTGGATGCAAAGCCGATCAGGGTCCCCGGCCTCACGTCCCGTGATATTCGGGTTGCGATTAGGTTCGAAGGGGTGCATGGCACGTTCCTGCGTAACGAACTTGCGGTGACAAAAGTGCCGGTGGACTCGGCAAGTCTACAAGCATGGTCTATGGAGCAACTTCGACGACGATATCCGGCGCATGTTGCGTGAACAGGGCTCAAGGACATGTTCCATAAACGCTTACATCGTACATTTGGCTGCTGCTGCGGAATACATTGGATAACATACATCTCTTAACCAAGTCCAATAAAGAGACGCGAAATCAATTTGTTGTTATCTTCCCCAAATAAGTTCGGTGATAGTCCTTATCTCGTGATCTACCTCTTCCCTGAACACAATCCTTTCTGCCGCAAGGTCTTGCAGCATATGTAACTCGTTACTTGTCCCTGTCAGCGGCACGATACTATGTAGCTGGGCAAGTTTGAAGATGACCTGAGCAGGTGTCACATCCATTCGGCCTGCAATGATCGCGACCGCAGGATGTGCAAGTAAGCCTGTTGAGCCGGAAAGTGTCCAAAAAGATCTGCGCAGATTGAGTGTCAGTCACCGTTGGTAGCAGATAAGAAAGATTACAGACTGATATTCAATCCCATGATCCTTACAGTATCGACACACGTCAGGATCCCACATGTTCCCCTCATACCACCGATTTTGCACGACTTGCACCTTTCTCAGCTCTCCCAGACTAGCGAGAATGCGCGTGTCATAAACATTGCTGACGCCAATCTTGCGTACGGTCCCTGCATCCTGAGCGGCGATAAGTACACGCCAAGCCTCCAAGGTAGCTTGCATTGTCCTCAGAGGAGAATGAAGCAAGTAAGAGTCGATATAAGACGTCCGAAGGTTGCGCAAAGACACCTGCAGAGACGCTGCGACTTGATCCTTGATCGCATCCTTGACGTTGTAGGGAATCGGCTTGCTGAGATCTTGGCCCCCAATCGGCGTGTACCTGTGTTTGCATCGGACGAGTCAACGATGCGGCACGGTCTATGAAGAAGGACGAGAGTGCACTTTGTCTGGAGGTAGATCTCGTGGCGTTTTATATCATGCTGTTTCTGCAAGACGTCGAGCGCTTCACCGACGAGGTCCTCCCTATGAGAAGTGAAAGCGCCGCTGAGAGACTGTGCTTTAGTTAATGAATGAGGTGCACCTGTAGTGCTTGGGTTGACAACCTGGCGGACGCGTCAAGACTCAAGCCCCTGAGACATATCATCATCATGCCGCTTATGGACTCACCCGTATCGACGGCACGAAACCCTTGTAGGAATGCATTAATGAGGAGGTGCGCTGTACGTTCTCCTTTCCTGATCTCACGTCCGCAAAGCAAACGATTGAAATGCACTGTAGCTCACCATGCAGTCCCGTAAATGATCTTGGGTGAAAAGATGTTCATGGGATGTAGATGTACGTGACAAGCGCTGAAACGGAGTCTCACGTGGGGGTCATGAGGTGGGCGAATGTTCTCGGGACCAATCACTGCACCACACGATTGGTGTCAGGTCTGCTTTTTGGTACAGCGAACACACGGCTTCACGACTCTCGCTACAAATGACACCAACGTCGACTATTTCCTACAAAAAACCAACAGGCTGCAAGAGGCAATAGCAAAGGGTGTCGTGATCAGATGTTTTAAGTAACGGCAAAGAGGTAAAGGCCACGAAAGTGGAAGCGGTATCTTTGTCCACGTGTTGTGTCGATCGATCGATCCCAGGTAGGCTGATCCTCGCTTTGCATTGCTGACCTGAGGGTGTCGAGAAGCAGAGTAGTCCACGAATTATCGGGGTCGGCAGCAAAGGGAGCATGTATCCATTAGCATCGATATTTCATGAGAGAGAAACAGATCTCACGATCTACTCAACGTTCCAGCAGTCTTTGCATTCCGTGAAGGAGCTCTCAAAAGAATACAACCTTTCGTGGTTTATTGGGGACTTGGTTTTTCCCAAATGCTTTCACCATCCCCGTGTGTAAACCCGCCTTGATATCTAGTTGTTTTCTCCGTTTGTCTTCCCTCTTCTCGTCCCTTGATAGCTCTGCATTCTTTCGCTTGAATGTATGAAAATCATCTTCATCCGCACCAGCACCACTCCCCGTGCCGAACATGGTCGTCGCAGCTGTCCCTGACGCATCTTTCTTCCGAAGCTCGCAGTCCTTGGCTAGATGTGTTTTCTCGCCACATAGTTTGCAGCTTCCCCCGTTGGGGTATATGCCTTTCTCTTTATTTTGTGGGCATGATGAGGCGAGATGACCTTTGCCCGAGCAAACGAAGCATGATGCGAAGGGGAAGCGATCCAGAGGATCTTCCGGTTTCTTGCAATGAGACAACGTGTGTTTTGTCGAACCACATCTGCGCGTCGTCTAATGAGAGGTGACTCGGGAAAGGAGACACGAACCTGTAACATATCCCGACTACAGTATTCACGTTCTTCTGGCCGTCTCCGTCTTCTCCGGCTGCTTTGGGACAGTCTTTTGCAGCATGGCCCTTTTCACGACACGCAAAGCATATTGTGTCAGCTTGACGGTCCGATATTCTCTGGAGTCGACGTTGCTCGGTGCGCTTCTTGTAACCGCTGATCGCAATACCTAGCCAGAGACAGTGAGCGTTCCAAGGAGAAGGTTGAGACACGGTGCACACTTTTGGCTCCCCCGCGTTCTTTCGTTATCTTGGCTTTTTTCTGCCTGATAGAAGGGTCCTTTCTCTCTCTTTCTACTGCTCCTCCTAGAGGGATGCCATCTGGTGCTTGTTCATTGCCACTGGTCGTTTGCTTTTTCTTTCGTTTTTTCTTCGGACGTGCAGAGTCTCCTTGATCGCCATCGGTAGTCCCGGGCGCAGGCTGTTCGTTGGATGTCGGCGTGGGGTCAGATGCAAAGCCTGCTTCCAGGTATTTACGCTTCCGCCCAAAGTTTGTGACGCGGGTCATGATTAAGATTGTCTGTGGGTTGTCAACGCCGCCGCGGTCAAAGCATCTCTCGACTCCTGAGCATCGTATCACTTCCCATATTAGATGATGTGGTCCGACTTCCTGCCAACTTACCTTGCCCACAACAGTACACCCACCGAGGGTTTCTTGCCACGATTTCCTACTTCCGACCAAGTTTTCCAGACTGACGAGTGCGAACACACTGAAAGCGCAAGTCATTATCAGCCACCAAGGTCAGTGACTGTATATCCCAACAAATTACAACACACCACTGGCCAATTTGTACGGAGCTAATCTACCCAGATTACAGGCCATCAAAGCTATGGTACTATGTAGACCCAGACAGTGGCATAAATCTTGCCAACGGTTACGAAATCCACTTATGAGCCATTCGTGATTTTGAAGCTGCCGTTGTCATGGTACGTTTCTATATCACACTTATCCCAAAAAAAAACTTGGTAACTGACATGCTAGGTACATGCGTATTATCTGAATCGTAGTGGCGCGGCAGACTGAGTCTTGGCGATCCTTAAGACCACATCACTCGAC
Organism: Xerocomus tenax; assembly: GCA_038092415.1. Classification (NCBI taxonomy): domain Eukaryota; kingdom Fungi; phylum Basidiomycota; class Agaricomycetes; order Boletales; family Boletaceae; genus Xerocomus; species Xerocomus tenax. Next base: position 6,987 of record JBBPQJ010000084.1, read on the forward strand.
TTCAGAGGTTCAAATCACCAGGTTTGCACTTTCTTGGAGGGTGGTTGCATTGGGTAAATGCGTACCGTGACGTTATGTCGCCGCTTTTAATTGGGCTTGTGCAGGCTCGCGTAACAACAAAAGCTCGGCAAGTCATTTAGTTTAATACGTCGAAACGCTCAGTGTAACCCGAAATAAGTCCTTCATCTGTTTTTCAGCCAGGCAGCCAAAAACCGTTTCGGTTTTTATATTGGGTATAGCTCGGTTTGGATGCCCATTTGGGTATACTATTTCCGCTGCCGACCTGTTTCCACCAATCAGAGTGCGTGAGCGCAGTATGGACAGTCGTCAAGCGATAACGTTACTGGGGGCTTTGCAGATGCTTAAAGACAACGACTTCGGAAAATTCCCATGCTAAAAATTTGTGGACCAGGGTTGGCCTCTCTGTCTTCTCTGTGAAGTATGATTCGCTTCACCTTCCCGCTCATTACAGTCCTGGTGAGCAGAGTTGCGTCGGTGATTGCTGGCGAGACAAGCTCTCTTTTATTGAACGACGTGTGTCAAGAAATTGCACGTTCGACTTCCATTGCATCCGACGTCTATGATATTTGTCGGTTGTTTTTATTTGGCGCTCTGCCCTCGCTGTAATTTGTTGACAACGACGTTCAGTGTCGCTCAACTATGCAGAAGATATCGATCACTGGGCATCATCGAGTTCCCAGCCGGCAGCATGCTCATTTGAGCCTGGTACAGCCGAAGATGTTGGTATAGCGGCAAGTACACTCTACTATGCGCGTGTTTGCATTTACTGAAGCTACTCCTTTTAGCTACGAATTCTTGGAAAATCAAAAACTCCTTTTGCAGTTCGTATCCTCTTGTTTGAGAGTATTGTAACGGGTCGATCGGCAAGCTTCTACAGATCAAAGGCGGTGGCCACACAGGTAATCCAGGGTTTTCGTCGACTTCGGGGGTCCAAATAGCAATGTCAAGATTTTCCGAGGTTTCCTACAATTCCACGGCGCAAACGGCCACGATAGGCGCAGGTCTCGTTTGGGACGATGTCTACATGGCTCTTGAAGAATATGGAGTAAACGTTGTCGGTGGAAGAGTGACTGGTGTTGGTGTGGCTGGGCTTACACTTGGTGGAGGTACGTTGGAAAGGTGTGTACGATAAGCAAGTAATTCAATACCTTTCACAGGTTACTCGTGGCTCTCAAACCAGCACGGTTTAGCTATCGATAACGTGCAGGGTTATGAAGTGGTACTACCTAACGGTACAGTTATTGATGTCACAGAGACCACGAGTCCCGACTTGTTCTTCGCTCTCAAGGTATGTTCTTCCGTAATTGTGTATGATGTCACGAATTTATCAACTTACAGGGGGGACTCAATAATTTCGTAAGTTGATAAACACTGCTATAGACAGTGGATATGGGTAGACTATCGGTTTTCAGGGTATCTTGACCAAGTTCACATTGAAGACATTCCCACAGACAGAGGTTTGGGTACGTCCGTGCGGTATGCTCTATACGTTTTTGCTGACAGAATATGAAGGGGGGCCTAATTTACTACACCCTCAACGAACTAGACCAGGTAAATCGGGCTACGGCGAACTTTGCAGCGAACAACGTTGATCCCAAGGCTTCAATGATCACAACTTACAACTGCATTCTTGGAGTGGTGGGTACATCCCTTTCACTGAGAGTAAGTACATTGATTTTTTGCTCAAGCCTGGTGCCTTTGGGCTCTTTTTCTATGATGGTCCCAAACCCAACGGAGCCTTTGACGACTTTCTAGCAATTCCCTCGCTCATAAAGGATGTTCACACTCGTTCATTTTTATCTCTTGCACGGGCTTGGCCCTCGAATGTAACCTCCGAAACACGGTAAAAGCATTGTCGTGAAGCTGTACCGCCCCAATACTAAACCTTCCCGCAGAGGATCATTTAACACAATTTCTCCGACGAGCATCCCACTCTCCCTGCTCGAGTCTGTCGTTAACGAGACTTCTGTGAGTGCATCGTATCACTTTCATCACAAGCCTGACGAGTCCCTTGCTATTTCGCTTCAGCATTGGTGCCAAAAATTTTTGCTTGAACCCAAGCTCTTTATATCATATAATATAGAACCCGTCATGCCAACGTACCTTACCCACAACACTTCGCCGTCTGCGTACCCACCCTCTCGCAGCGAGCCTTTCTTCCCCCTAGGCATCTATTATGCATGGCTGTTGCCCACGTCCGACCAAGACTTTCAGGATGCGTTGCGGACAAGTGCGAGTACACTGAAAGCGCAAGCCGTTAACGGTGCCCAAGGTGATGCTGCCAGTCCCCCTCTATATTCGAATTATGCCATCTTCGATACACCGTTGGAAGATTTGTTTGGAGCCAATTTACCAAGGCTAAAGGCAATCAAAGCTGAGGTGGACCCAGACAATGTCATGGGCCTTGCCGGTGGTTTCAAACTTTAGCTTCAGCAGCACCGTATACCCAACGTAGCATTACTTTCAACTAATATGGAACACACTCATTTGAATGGCATGAGATGTTGATGGAAAGCCGCTACTAATACGCAAACCAGGCGTGAATATTCCATGATAGTCTGGTCACCAGACTACAAACATGTTACTTAAGAAAACTGGTTGATTCACCCGCCGTTCGTTGAAAGCTTCATCGTGCTCATCGAGACTGGAACACAGATGTCAAACGCCAAACTGTTGTCTGGGCCCGCCGAATCATAACACGCATACGACTCAGCTCAAGGAACTAAACCTCACAGGAGTTGTCAGCTCTCCATCATCCTCTCCAGTGGTATAATCACGTGCTTTGGTACGTCCACCGACCGCCTGCAAGATACCACTTTACCGTTCTTCGCTCGTTAAGTTCAATGCGTTGCCTCGCTCCTCTTGTCAACAGTACTTTCCTCCAACCATAACCTCGAGACGTCACGGATCATCATCGTCTATTTTCCTATTCCTCCGACCTCATACAACCGTGACTCTGAGCCTCAGTCTGGCTACGCCTTTGCGAAGACTTACGCACAAGATGCATCCGAAATTCTCTGTTGGTCGACGATGTACCTCACTAGTGGACAAACTCTGCTAAAGATCGAACCCGGCATGTTATCATGGCTTAATGGCCCAGTTCAGCTGTGTATATGCTACCAAAAAAAAAACTTTAGGGGGAATCGAAGAGGGACCAAACTCGAATATGAAACGAGGAGCTGCGTCGCAGCGGGTACCCTTCTGGGTTCGCGGGGTGGGGGTTTCTCGCAATCGTTGGTTATGGGGCTCGCGAGGTCCTTCTGCTTTTAGAGCTTGGGTAATAGCAACACTCACTGAGGCATTTGCGCAGTTAGAGGAGGCAAGCCCCTATGCCTAATTGTCACTGAATCCCAGCTTGTAGATCAGCCTTCACCTATTTTGGGGATGCCTTGAATGGCTCTGTGAAAAAGGGGCTTTGCCTCTCAGTCTCCGTCTCCTCTGTGAAGCATGGTTCATGGCACGTTCTCACTCATCGCAGTCTTGGCGAGCAGGATCGCATCAGCGATTGCTGGCGACACAGGCTCTCATCTATTGAACAAGGTGTGTCAAGAAATTGCGCGTTCGACTTCCACCGCATCTGGGGTCTTCGATATCTGTTCGTTTCTATGTTGCTCTGGTCCCGTTACATTCCGTTTACAGCAGTGTTCAATAGTATCGTCCAACTACACATATGATATCAGTCATTGGGCATCGTCGAGTACCCAGCCCGCAGCGTGCTCGTTTGAGCCTGGTACGGCCGAGGATGTTGGCATAGCGGTGAGTATACTCTACTCTGTTTACATTTACTAAAACTACTGTTTTGAGCTTCAAATTCTTGGAAAATCAAAAATTCCTTTTGCAGTTCGTGTCATCTGGTTTGAGACTATTGCAACGATTCGCTTAGCAATAAACCTACAGGTCAAAGGCGGTGGGCACACATCGAATCCAGGGTTTTCGTCGACTTCCGGGGTTCAAATAGCGATGTCAAGGTTCTCCGAAATCGCTTACAATTCCACGACGCAAACGGTCACAGTAGGCGCAGGCCTTGTGTGGGACGATGTCTACATGGCTCTTGAATCATATGGAGTAAACGTTGTCGGTGGAAGGGTAACCGGCGTCGGTGTGGCTGGTTTTACACTCGGCGGAGGTAAGTGCGTTGGAAAGGTGTATACGATAAGCAAGTAATTCAATACCTCTAACAGGTTACTCGTGGCTCACAAATCAGTACGGTTTGACTATTGATACTATCCAGGCATTTGAGGTGGTATTACCCAACGGTACAGTTATTAATGTCACAGAGACCACCAGCCCCGATTTGCTCTTTGCTCTTAAAGTACGCCTCTTTCGCAGATTGCGTATCATGGCTCCATGACTTTACTGATTCACAGGGAGGTCTCAATAACTTCGTAAGCCTTTGAAAAACACTGCGATAGACAAGCGTCATCATCTGTTTCCAGGGTATCATAACGACCTTCACACTCAGGACATTCCCACAAACACAGGTCTGGGTAAGCATTAGCCACCTGCAGAATGCTATTTGGACGTTCTTGCTAACAGTTAATGCAAAGGGGGGCGTGATCACTTACACCGCGGAAGTTCTGGACCAGGTTAACAACGCTACAGCAAATTTTGCAGCGAACAACCACGATCCCAAGGCTGCAATAATTACAACCTACGACTACTTTCTTGGAGAGGTGAGTACATTTTTTTTCACTGAGAGTGAGTGCGTTGATGTCGGTACATAGCCCGGGGTCACTGAGCTTATCTTTTACGATGGTCCCACACCACCCGACGGAGTCTTTAACGAGTTCTTGGCAATTCCCTTGTTCACGCGGGATATCTCCACTCGTTCATTTTTATCACTTGTACGGTCTTCGCCTTCGAATGCAACCTACGGAACGCGGTGAGATATTGTCGTGAACAGTGGTCTGCATTGACACTAAACCCACTCACAGAGGAATCACTAATACAGTCTCTCCGACGGGCTTTCCACTTTCCCTGCTCAAGTCCATCGTTAACGAAACCGCTGTAAGCGCATCGTATCTTCATCACAAGCCTGGGAGTTACATATCGTTGTTTTCCAGTATTGGGGCCAAAAACTTTCTCCGAAATCTGAGATTTTCATCTCATACAGCGTAGAACCCCTCTTGCCAACGTACCTTACCCACAACGCTACGCCATCTGCGTACCCACCTTCGCGTACCAAGTGTTTCTTCCCCCTGGGCATCTATTATGCATGGCTATCGCCCACTTTCGACCGGGCCTTTCAGGATGCGGCACGGACGAGTGCAAGCACACTGAAAGCACAAGCCATTAGTAGTGCCCAAGGTGATGTCGCCAATGTCACTCTATACTCGAACTATGCCATCTTCGATACACCGCTAGTCAACTTGTACGGAGCCAATCTACCAAGATTACAGGCGATTAAAGTTATGGTAGACCCAAGTAATGTCATGGGTCTTGCTGGCGGTTTCAAACTCTAGTTGTGGCCACACTGCCTAATGTAGCCTTATTCTGGACTAATGCTGTAGAATGCTGTATTTCCGTCACCATCACGAGAGATGGATTGTTGAAAGGGATGAAGTATTAAGGAAGCAATGATCATTGGCGCGATTTTTTGTTTCGAAGAACACCCAAGGTTGCTCCAACAAATTGCGACAACTTGACATGCAGGAAATGCCACAGGTTCGTGAAACCCATGTTCCGGGTCCGTCTCTGAGGGCCAGAGCTACAAGTCCACATTCCGCATATCAGAGGCGCGCGCTGAAAAAAAAAGGGAAACAGACCTCGGTCTCTCCTCGCCATGTGGAGGGTTCCCGGATTTGATTGGGAATCGCATTATCCATGCATCCTCGTGATCGGCATCTGCGGAGCATGTGTGACATATATGAGCGAGCTAAAGTTACAATGACCTACAGTATTCCTCCTCGACGCTGTGGTACCTATAACCGAGTTTATTGTATAGGGATTGCGCCACTCTGTTCGACTTTCTGACATGCAACTGGAGGTAACTAAGGGTGATGTCCTCGCGCATCATGGCGTCCTCTAGAATCTCCATGTTGGCCCGTAGTATTGAAAGGATAATGAGAAAGACTGACTGGTTAGAGCCATCAACCTTTGGGCAATGCCAAGCCTTCTGTATGGCCTGAGGACGGACAACGAATTGATGTGACCGATCTGCGTATGAGGATCGCCCTCCGGGTGCTCTCTTTTTACCGTCCAATGAGATCTGCACACTCGACAGAAACAAAGGTCGTACATTGATGACAGGACACAGCCCACCACCTTACCGCCCTCGTCCTCGGCCAGAAAGGATAAATCTGGCCAGGTGAGTATCATGTATACCCCTGAACGCCAGTTGGAAAGGTGCGTTGTGGGCTACACCAGCAGAGAAACATACAAAATCGCATGGGGTAGTTTTCAGGGAGGTTATGTAGATTGCATGCGAGAACTTTGGCGAGATCATTAACCTAGTTGTGTGCCCAGACCGGGGGTTCAAGGATAGTCAAGGATAAGGTGTTGCCCGAGTTGAGGTGAAGCCGCCGCGTACCTCTATTCTGCGTATGTTCATTTAGCAGCGCCAGTCGAAGCTGTTTGGATGGCAGATGAAGCTGAAGGGTGGAAAGGAGGACAGTAGGGCTTTGTCCGTCCTGGCGGCCTCAGCTTTAAGAAGGGGAGTGGGGCCAGATGCAAGGCGCCAGAAGCGAGATAAATCAGGCTCCGACGTACCTGCTCATTGTTGCTGGTTATTCCAAGCTTGGCTTGACCTTGCTATGGCATGGAAAGCAAACTTCGACAAGGGCGTTGCTCGTTTCAAGAGTGGTCACCTTGATGAAGCCCTCGCCCACATGAACCAGGTAAGGTCTGGCATCCATGATTTCCCGAATCTTCCCTAATCGAATACTCAACTTCAAAAAGGCTGCTGAAAACGAGAAGAATACTTTTGTCATCTACGACTCGCGTGCAACAGTATATGAAAAACTTGGAAATATCAAGGCTGCACTTCTCGACTCGAAACGCGTCATTGACCTTGCTCCCGACCGATGGCAGGGTTACGCGCGTTCAGCGCGCCTCTTTGACCTTCTCGGGGAACATGGTCCTGCTGTCGAGATGGTTGACCATGCTTTAA
>JBBPQJ010000085.1:0-14092 GCA_038092415.1 Xerocomus tenax
ATCTCAGACTCCAGCTGCTCCGAGACGGAGACCTCTGCACACGAGGTTTGTACGCCGCGTTCCTCGTGTGCACTTGAGGCGAGGTGGACGCGAACACTCTGCGTGTATAGTTTGATTGATTGATGGGCCGTGTTGATCTGATGGTCCACACACGCCCCATGTCTACACCGTGACCCGGTCGAACACGCTTCTGTTGTTGCGCGGAATAGCCATAATTAATCGGTGGTGGATGCGAGCGTCGCGGGTACAGTCCACATCGTTCTCGGTCGTATGTTCAGCGAGATTCACCTCATCTGAGTTGCGATCTACCGTATTGCTGATGGGTAATTTTAGCACTCTAGTGAGAACTTTCACACTTTGTAGCTACCGAGTCATCCTTGATAACTCAAATACCAAGGCTTTTGTTGTTGTTAAACTAGTTGAATAAACTAATGTGATACCTACGAGTCAGATTCAGCTGCCTGCTTGATTCTCATGTAGCTGCGAATTCAACATCGTGACATCAACAGCAAGCTGAACGGGGGAGGTGTTGCCCTGTTCCAGACTCCTTGTACCACAACTTGTAGGCCATGTCATAGTATTGGTTAGCAGTGCGCACTGCGTGGGACAGAAGATTGGTTGCGTACAGAGCCATCAAACTCTGTTGAACGACAACCTCCTGGCAGCGCACAAATATCTGCGCCATCTCGGATGGACCTCAGCCAAATCGTTCAACCCGGTTCCTTGCGGTCAAGTAAAACGTACCTTAGATTACTGAAACTTGTAGGATTCTTAGGCGCTGCCCTCTTGGTGCAAAGATTTTGGCCTGCGAACTTTGGTCATAGCTGCTATCATGCATGGCAGAGCGAGACCACTCTCGCGCTTGACCAGCTTTGCCCACAAGTCGAGGCCATCACTTCTCCAATACACGAGGCTTTGTTGAGAAGCCTCGATGAAGAGTTCGGCTCAAGTGAATTCAGCCTCAAAGCGTACCAGTCGTTGGGTGGTGCCGTCCGTATTCCGTGAGCATTCTAGTATTACATTCTTCTCTTTTCCAATGCTGATCACGAGTGCGTGCATACTAGCACAGAAAGTTACGAAGACTTTGGGCTCCCATCAGAGGATCCACGATGGAAAGTTATGGGCAAGTTTCACGACTACCTCCAGTCACGTTTCCCCAGGGTGTAAGCGTGGTGTAAGCTCAACTCTGGCGTGGTTCACAATCTCTTCCTGCAGGCATAGGCACCTCAAACGCACCAAAGTGAACACCTACGCCTTGGTATATGAATGGAAGGGAACCGAAAATGTCAAGCCTCTGCTGCTTGCTGCTCACCAGGACGTTATCCCTGTTAATATCGATACTTACGATGACTGGATTCACCCCCCATATTCTGGTCATTTTGACGGAGAATGGATCTGGGGCAGAGGAAGCTGTGACGCCAAGTCGGCTCTCATCGGGATTTTGTGAGTTCGGGCGGCACGGTTGACTATTGTGCGACAGTTGATGCTTTCTAAGAACTGCTGTCGAAACACTCCTGGAACGTAGATTTGTACCTTCTCGTACGGTTCTCTTGGCCTTTGGTATGGACGAAGAGAGTGGTGGACTTAGAGTACGTTGTCCTCCTCCACGCCTATTTCCTCGCTGAGGTCTTTGTAGGGGGCAGTTGCAATCAACGAGTATCTGATTGAAATATACGGGCGCGACTCGTTAGCCATGATTGTCGATGAAGGGAGTATGTTTCAAAGCCGTATTGACACGGACTTTACCCGCCTCACACATGGACAACAGAAACATTTTTGCACCGGAGTGGAATAATCCTTGCCTCTCCTGGGGTTTCCGAGAAGGGATATATGAATATCGGTATGGACGTATTAACACCTGGCGGGCACTCTAGCACGCCCCCAAAGCATACCGTAAGAAACTGCGTGTCCGATCTTCTATCTGTTCACGCGTCAAATCGACAGGGAATTGGTATCCTGGCTGACCTCATCAGTACGATGGAGGCTCATCCACAAGAACCTGAGCTGGTTCGGGGAAGAACATACTACCAAACTTTGGAATGCCGCGCAAAATACGATCCAGGCTTCCCGGAGTCCTTGATGAAACTTTTTCTGGAATCACGGACCAACGACGAGAAGTTGCGGGAACTTGGGGATCAACTCATTGACTTTGATCCTCTCTATTATGCTGCCACGGGGACAACTCAGGCAATTGGTATGCTTTGATTGGCGTGTTTCGTCTTCTTTTTGGCTCTGATCACTTGTGATAGACCTTGTCGGTGGAGGCGTTAAAGTGAATGCTCTCCCTGAGGTTGTATGGGCGGTCGCAAACTACCGTGTTGCTGATCATGATTCACTCGCCGGGGTGATGAGCCGTTCCATTGACATTGCGCTCCGTATTTCCGCCAAACACAACATGACTCTTGAGGCCTTTGGAGAGAAAGTGGGATCGCACGATCCTTCGTGGGGTACTATACGTCTCTACGATGCTTATAACGATTCTGTTGCTCCAGCCCCAGTGACGCCCACGACCGGAAGTGGACCTTACGAACTTCTGTCAGGGACGATTCGATCGACTATTCGGACCCATCTCCGCACGGATGACCTTCCCAAGTTCGCCATTGTCTCGCCTGGGATTGTTACTGGCACGTTTTTGTAGCATCTGCAGTGCCATTTGATCATGCTGAAGCCGTGTTGTAGCCACCACAGGTAAGCGAAAGACGTCATAGCGGAGATGAAGCCTTTGAGGCATGCTTTCAATGGCCCAGACACGAAACGTTACTGGAACCTCACGAAACATATCTTCCGATACAATCATTGGAAACAAGATGACTCTTATAACGGCGCACACACCATCAATGAAGGTCGGGAAATGACTGCTTGTCTGCGCTAAAATTACTCATCTGTTACATGTAGCCATCCGAGCAGAAGCCTTTTTGGAGGAAATCCGCTTCTTCACGAGGCTTATTCTCAACGCAGATCAGAGTGACTTGCTGGACTAAGAATGTTGCTTGGTCAAATGGTGCAAGGCCAACGGCTGTCTTGTATCTCTCGGGATTATCGACAGCTGGCCATTATAAATAGCGCATATGGTAGCCCTTGCGTCACGCGTCATCATTGGACCGGAAAATGCCGAGTATGATATGGTCGATGTGCCTCCTGAGTAGTGGCGCGTGTAGTGCTTCTTTCACTTGGATAATCGATATGCAACCATCGATCTTCTGCGCAGACACGATGCAGATTCGTGTTTCTTTCAGTGGGAGGAAAGACTGGCTCAGACTCGTCATTAGACAGTAGCGATGACATAACTGTCCTGCCCATCGACAAAGTTACGTAACCCCAGAATTCCTGCTTTGGGGAACGGTAAAGGAAGAAAATAACCTCGCCTTGATACCCCTGCTACTTCATCTCCTTTCCCTCTTACCACCATCATCTCCCCTCCCGTCACTGGCGGTGAGCCCTCCATAAAACGCGTCGAGTTCCCCATCATTTGTGAATCATGTCCGCTTACGATCACTCAAAAGTTGCGCACTTCATTGGTATGTAGCCCGACGGAGCGCGTTGTGGGTCTAACACACGTCGTGTCTAGGCGGAAATTCGTTGGACAAGGCACCAGCGGGCCGCGTGAAAGACTTTGTCCAATCCCATGGAGGCCATACAGTCATCACAAAGGTGAGTACCGCGCGTATATCCACCTCAGGCTGAACGATGGAGTCGTCGGCTCTGTCCTTAATTCTGTGTGCTGATGGATCGTTTACTCACGCTCAGGTCCTCATTGCAAACAATGGTATCGTCCACGTCACCACTGTGACACGCATATACTCAGCTCTCACACACAGGTATCGCCGCCGTTAAGGAAATCCGTTCCATTCGCCAATGGAGCTATGAAACATTCGGGACAGAGAGAGCCATTGAATTTACTGTCATGGCCACGCCCGAGGATCTCAAAGTCAATGCCGAGTACATCCGCATGGCGGACCAGTACATCGAGGTTCCAGGTGGTTCCAACAACAACAACTATGCCAACGTGGAACTCATTGTCGACGTCGCCGAACGTGCTGGAGTACATGCTGTCTGGGCGGGTTGGGGTCATGCGTCAGAAAACCCCAGACTACCCGAGAGCCTTACCGCTTGCAAAAATCGGATCGTGTTCATCGGTCCCCCCGGAAGCGCAATGAGAAGCTTGGGAGACAAGATCTCGAGTACTATCGTCGCGCAGAGCGCCGAGGTGCCTACTATGGCGTGGTCTGGTTCGGGGATCTCAGACACCGTGCTATCGGAACAAGGCTTTGTGACCGTTGCTGACAGTGTATACCGAGCAGCCTGTGTGACGAACGTAGAGGAAGGACTGGCCAAGGCTGAACAAATCGGTTGGCCAGTCATGATCAAGGCTAGTGAGGGTGGTGGAGGAAAGGGCATTCGGAAGGTCGAGCATCCTGATGGATTCAAGAACGCATATCATGCAGTCGCAGGAGAGATTCCAGGTAAGGATGCGCGTGAAATCTACCCCCCGATACTCATTTCGTCAAAGGATCCCCTATCTTCATCATGAAACTCGCCGGACAGGCGCGTCACTTGGAAGTCCAACTTCTCGCTGATCAGTATGGGAATGCGATATCTTTGTTTGGCCGTGACTGTTCCGTTCAGCGTCGCCATCAGAAAATTATCGAAGAAGCCCCTGTGACGATCGCTAGAGAAGATACCTTTGAGCAGATGGAGCGCGCCGCTGTGCGTCTCGCCAAACTCGTGGGGTATGTCAGTGCCGGAACCGTTGAATGTATGCGCCCTCTCTTGCTATATCTTGGCGAGCCACTGATAGTCATTTCTGTAAGATCTCTATAGTCACTCAGAGGACGTGTTTTACTTCCTTGAACTTAACCCTCGACTTCAAGTGGAGCATCCAACCACCGAAATGGTCACCGGCGTCAATCTTCCTGCTGCTCAATTGCAGATAGCCATGGGTATTCCTTTGCATCGTATTCGACACATTAGGACGTTGTACGGTGTGGCTCCCAACGCTTCCTCCGAAATTGACTTCGACATGGTGAAGCCTGGATCTAACGAGCTTCAGCGCAAACCTCGTCCCAAGGGACATGTTGTTGCCGTCCGTATCACCGCCGAGAACCCAGACGCTGGCTTTAAGCCGTCATCCGGTTCACTTCAGGAACTCAATTTCCGATCCAGCACAAACGTCTGGGGTTACTTCTCTGTCAGCTCCGCAGGTGGTCTTCACGAGTTCGCCGATTCACAGTTCGGACACATCTTTGCATATGGAGAAGACAGGAATGAAAGTAGGAAGAACATGATTGTCGCGTTGAAGGAGTTGAGCATCCGTGGTGATTTCCGAACGACCGTTGAATACCTCATCAAGCTTCTCGAGCTTGAAGCGTTCATCGATAATACCTTTACGACTGGCTGGCTGGATTCCCTGATCAGCAACAAGCTTACCGCAGAGCGTCCAGATGCTACCCTTGCCGTCGTCTGTGGTGCCGTCACCAAAGCGCACCTTGCGGCAGAGGCATGCCTCAGCGAGTACAAGCGTATTCTGGACAAAGGCCAAGTTCCCGCCCGCGATTTGTTGAAGACTGTATTCAGCGTCGATTTCATCTACGAGAACGTCAAGTATAACTTTACATGTACCCGTTCCTCCAAGAATACGTGGACGCTTTTCTTGAATGGTGGAAGGACAATGGTCGGCGCGCGGCCTCTCGCTGATGGTGGTCTCCTCATCCTCCTCGATGGCCGCAGCCACTCGGTGTATTGGAGAGAAGAAGTCGGAGCCCTGCGACTCATGGTCGATTCCAAGACATGTTTAATCGAGCAAGAAAATGACCCCACGCAATTAAGGAGTCCCAGTCCTGGAAAGCTTATTCGATTCTTGGTCGACGCCGGTGACCACATCAACGCGGGTGAGCAATATGCAGAGATAGAAGTGAGTACAGATCCGCTAGGCAAAAGGTGACATTGTTCACTCTGCTCAGGTCATGAAAATGTACATGCCTCTAGTTGCCGCCGAAGATGGTATCGTCCATTTTGTTAAGCAGCCTGGTGTCAGCCTCGAGCCAGGCGATATTCTTGGTATCTTGACCCTTGATGATCCCGCACGAGTCAAGCACGCGAAGCCGTTCGACGGTCTCTTGCCATCCATGGGTCCCCCTGGTGTTGTCGGAAACAGGCCTTACCAGCGTTTCGTGCGTTGCATAGGAATACTCAATGACATCCTCGAGGGTTACGACAACCAAGCCATTATGGCCTCGACGTTTAAGGATCTCATCGAAGTCCTCCATGATCCTGAACTACCCTACTCGGAAGCTAGCTCCATCTTATCCTCTCTGTCGGGGCGCATGCCTTCGAAACTTGAGGAAGCTGTTCGGTCAATCATTGACAGTGCAAAGTCCAGGGGCGATGCACACGAGTTCCCCGCTGTCCGTATTAAGAAAGTCCTCGAGCATTACGTCCAGGACTCCATTCTTCCTCAAGATCGTTCGATGTTCCGGACACAACTTTCTCCCTTATTCGACGTTCTCGATAAATTTATGGGTGGTTTGAAGGGTCATGAAGTGTATACTCTCGCCAACCTTCTCTCCAATTACGAGTCCACGGAGAAGCTCTTCGGAGGAGGTATAGAAGCTCGAGTTTTGAGCCTGAGAGAGCAGAACAAAGACGATCTCGACAAAGTGGTGGCGCTCGTTCTCAGCCACACGAAAGCTCAGAGCAAGTCGAAGCTTGTGTTTTCGATATTGGACTGTATCAAATCAAGCGGCCTTCCTGTCTCTAACGTGGAGAGCCGGCTCTATCAAGTTCTCAGCGATCTTGCTTCACTCGAGTCAAAGTCTGTCTACTCCCTGCCTCGCCCTTGTTACGATTAACAAGCGTTACAGGTCGTCAACTGCAGTTTCCCTGAAAGCTCGTGAAGTGCTTATCCTTGGACAGATGCCTTCTTATGAAGAGCGCCTTGTCCAGATGGAAGCGATTCTCAAAGCATCCGTTACAACCAGCGTGTATGGGGAACAAGGTTCAACGAATAGGTACTAGGTTTTTGATGCTGGACCACCACTTCACTAATACCCCACAGGACCCCTTCCGCAGAGATATTGCGCGAGCTCAGTGATTCGCGTTACACTGTCTATGACGTTCTTCCGTCATTCTTCTCTCATGAAGACCCTGCTGTCACTCTCGGTAACACTTTTCCCTTGCTGATCATCTCCTGGCTGACATGATTTCACAGCTTCATTCGAGGTCTATGTCCGGCGTGCCTACCGTGCATACTCCCTACTTTCGATCGACTATGAGGAAGGTGATGGGCCGGATGACGGCGAACTCCCAAGTGCGCTGATCTGGCGCTTCAACCTTGGGCGTTCACATTCACCCCCCGCCACTCCTAACGTCACCACTCCGTAAGTTTGGCTTTCCGTTTTGCCCAAGATACACCTAATTCCATTCAAAGCGACCCAAGACGCCAAGGATCTGTTAGTGACCTCTCCTATCTGATCAGCCGGAAGCAGTCGCAGCCCATTCGAACTGGTGTCATTGCTTCATTCTTTGACCTGGACGCCCTAAACAAAGGTCTTGAGAAGGTTGCTGCTCTCCTCCCCGTATTTGATCCCGAGGAGTCTCGCCAACGCTATGGCTCTGCGGAACCAGTCAACGTCTTGAACCTAGCCCTTCGCATTTTTGACAGTTCAGAAGACGTGCCTGAAGATACATGGGCAGAGCGGGTCCTCAAATTTGTGAATGAGCGCAACCCTACTTTCGTGAAGCGTGGTGTCCGCCGTGTAACCGTGTTCATCTGCAAGCGTGGACAGTACCCTCAGTACTTCACTTTAAGGAGTATTGGCGGTAGCTGGATTGAAGAACAGGCCATCCGTAACATTGAACCCGCATTGGCGTTCCAGCTCGAGCTCACTCGCCTCTCCAACTACAAGCTCACGCCGGTCTTTGTGGAGACCAAGCAGATTCATATATACCATGCTGTCGCCAGAGAGAATCAACTCGACAATCGATTCTTCGTGCGTGCATTGGTTCGTCCTGGCCGTTTGCGCGGTTCCATGAGCACCAAGCAATATCTCATATCCGAAACGGACCGATTGGTGACTAGCATTTTGGATGCGCTAGAGGTCGTCAGCGCCCAGTACCGCAATGCTGACGTCAACCATATCTTCATGAACTTTGTCTACAACTTGCAGGTTTCTTATGAAGATGTTCTCGAAGCTATTTCTGGATTTATTGAGCGTCATGGCAAGCGACTCTGGCGTCTGCACGTTACCGGCTCAGAGATTCGCATTTCTCTTGAAGACCAAGAGGGCAACGTTACTCCCATCCGGTGCATCATTGAAAACGTATCCGGATTCGTTGTCAACTTCCATGGGTACCAGGAGATCATCACCGACAAGGGGACAACAATTCTCAAGTCCATCGGAGAGAAGGGACCTCTTCACCTCCAACCAGTCAATCAGCCCTACCCAACCAAAGAATCTCTGCAGCCCAAACGCTACCAAGCTCACCTCATCGGAACCACATACGTGTATGACTTCCCTGAGCTGTTCTCCAAGGCTCTGCACAATGTCTGGATAAAGACCCGCACTTACGACTCATCGCTTATTCTCCCAAAGAAGTTGCTCGAGGCAAAGGAGCTCGTGCTCGATGAGCATGATCAACTTGCCGAAGTGGATCGTGCCCCAGGTAACAACACGTTTGGAATGGTTGCTTGGGTGATGACGCTTAGAACTCCCGAATATCCCGATGGCCGCAGGGTGGTGGTCATTGCAAATGACATCACCTACAAGATTGGTTCCTTTGGTCCCATTGAAGACCAATTCTTCTATCTCGTCACGAAGTATGCACGCGTCCAAGGTCTTCCCCGTGTCTATCTCTCCGCGAACTCTGGCGCTCGTCTCGGCCTAGCGGAGGAGGTTATCAACCTCTTCTCGTGCGCGTGGAACGATGAAGCTCACCCGGAGAAAGGCTTCGAATACCTCTACCTGACCAGGGAGAATTATCTGAAAGTGCAAGAGAAGGCTGCCGCTGCTATTCATACGACGCAAATCGAGGTCAACGAGGAGGTCCGCTACAAGATCACAGACATCATTGGGCTTCAAGATGGCCTCGGCGTCGAGTGCTTGAAAGGATCTGGGCTTATCGCGGGTGAAACATCACGGGCTTACGACGATATTTTCACCATTACTTTAGTGACTGCTCGCTCTGTTGGCATTGGTGCATACCTTGTCCGCTTGGGCGAACGTGCTGTCCAAGTCGAGGGCCAGCCCATCATCCTGACAGGAGCACCCGCACTCAACAAAGTCCTTGGTCGCGAAGTCTACACTTCCAACCTGCAACTCGGTGGCACTCAAATCATGCACAAGAACGGTGTCTCGCACCTCACCGCAGCCAGCGATCTAGAGGGAGTTACCCACATCCTGCAGTGGTTGTCATATATCCCCGAAGTTAAAGGAGACACATTGCCCATCCGCGAGACATCGGACTCTTGGGACCGCGAGATTACCTATGTTCCACCCAAGGGCCCTTATGATCCTCGCTGGTTCATCGAGGGCAAGGTTGACGAGCAAACGTCGAATTGGCTGCCAGGTTTCTTCGACAAAGGGTCTTTCCAAGAAACGTTGTCTGGATGGGCACAGACTGTTGTCGTCGGTCGTGCGCGGTTGGGCGGCATTCCCACCGGTGTCATCGCTGTTGAGACTCGTACCATTGAACGTGTTATCCCGGCAGACCCCGCTAATCCTGCGTCATTCGAGCAGAAAGTCATGGAAGCCGGGCAGGTTTGGTACCCTAACTCAGCGTACAAGACGGCGCAGGCCATCTTTGACTTCAACCGTGAAGGCCTCCCGTTGATCATCTTTGCCAACTGGCGTGGTTTCTCGGGTGGTCAACAGGACATGTTCGACGAAGTTTTGAAACAAGGCTCGAAGATCGTTGATGGCTTGTCCAGTTACCAGCAGCCCGTCTTTGTCTACATTGTACCAAATGGCGAACTTCGTGGCGGTGCCTGGGTGGTCCTCGATCCCTCGATCAATTCTTCCAAGATGGAGATGTACGCCGATATTGATGCACGTGCTGGTGTGCTGGAACCTGAAGGTATCGTTGAGATCAAGATGCGCCGAGAGAAGATCCTTGCGCTCATGGAACGCCTCGATTCTACGTACGTATCCTTGAAGGCTGCCAGTAAAGATCCTAGTAAATCTGCCGAGGAGAAGGCTGCAGCTGCGGAAGCGTTAGCTGAGAGGGTGACCTTCTTGCATCCTACTTACAAGCAGATTGCGCTATTGTATGCTGATCTCCACGAGTAAGTGTTTATTTTTTCCGCCTTTAGAATCCACTCTTATGCTCGTCTCAGTCGAACTGGTCGTATGGAGGCCAAGGGTTGTGCCAAATCCGCGGTATGGAAGGAGGCTCGCCGATTCTTCTACTGGGCCCTTCGCGCACGCCTTGCCCGATCCGAAGCACTTGCTCAGCTGGCCGATAGCAATCCAGATGCGACCCCCGAGCTTCTAGAGAAACTGCTGGATTCACTCGTTTCTGCCGTTGACCGTTCTGATAACCGTGCCCTCGCAAATGCGCTTGAGGAGCTAGACTTGGCGTCTACGCTGGCCAGATTGAGAACGGAGCACCTCTTGCAACGCTTCCTCGAAGCTGCGCAGCACGACCGAAAGGCATCCATCGATGGCCTTATCCGACTAGTTGACTCGTTGTCTTATGATGAACGTCAGGCTCTTCAGTCTGCGTTGCAGAATTCGCGCTCCCCTGGTCCGTTGGCTTTCACGCCGCATTCTTGATTTGATCACTGAGTGAACGACAGGACCTCCCTCGTATTCCAATTGAATACCCACACTCGTAAAATACCACGAATACCATGGATATCATAAATTCGGTCATGCACGTACACTGTTCTGTTTGTCATATCACGTTTATGCATCATGCTCCTTGTTTTCTCTCTGTCGCCCAACGATAACGCTAATTGTCAAGATACCGCGTACTTCTACGTAATTGTCACAATAAGCATGAATTCTGAACGTGTGCACTTTGAATAATTGAGTGACAATGCAAACTGAGTTTGCTCTGAGCGTTGATCTGGTCGGAAGAACGCATCTTGTTTGTCTGCTGGTGCTCTCAATTGTTGACCTTATTACTGACAATAAAAACAGGTATTATTATCGAACCTTCAATACGTACAGCATCGTGATGCGGGAGGACAATCAACGCTTGGCTAAGGGGCAGTACAGCCACTTTCGATAATTTCCGGATAACCCGATTTGGTATGCTGATCGTCCGCTTTATCATAGACGAGTTACATAAGCGAATGACTTAGGACTCACCATTCCCAACATCGTCTCATCGCCGACTGGTTGTCCTTCGATGATGTCAAGATCACTGTCTTCTAGTCATTTTTTAAACCAGCCTCGCCCCGACGTCTTCGTCGGTGGAATGAGTGGCTTTGTCGACACGACCACTCTTGCCGCACACGATTTTGATGTCGATACGCGAACTGGTTTCATGCCTCCAGATCCTCCAATCGATCACCTCCCCATCGAATGGAAGTCATGGGAAGTGATCCTCGAACAAGCTTTGTCGTCGAAACTGAAACTTGCAGTGAAATCGGGTTTAACTGAAGAAGAAATTGCACGTTCTTCGTCGTGGCGGGAAAGTGTGCGCAACGATGCAAGTCTTTTCCTCTCCCCTTTATCCTTCTCACACTTTGCTTTTTTTTTCGTGGTTATTTTTACTCGCTCTGTGCGTGTTTTGACCACATCACCCAGTTATCAATGCTTTCCACCAAGGGCTTGGCTACCTCTGAGCTGCTATTGCGGCGAGCTCATCACGTTCTCACCTTCATCATGCACCTATATATCCACACACTTCCACTCAACTCCGAGGTTCGGATACCATCTAGCATTTCCATTCCCCTCCTAGAGGTTTCGGCCGATCTCCAGCTCCCACCCATCGCAACTTACTCCGACACCGTTCTATATAACTGGAGTCTCAAATCCCCCGCGGAGACAACTCCACCTGCTCTTGACAACCTACGAAGCCAGGATCTTTTCACAGGCACAAACGATGAACAGGAATTTTACTTGGCTTCATCGCGCATCGAGATCAGGGGTGTAGAAGCGCTTGACCTCATGCGATCTACGATGGACGAAATGTTCGTTGGAGATGAGATCGCTCTGCAGCGGATTACGGGATACCTCCACAAACTCGCCTCTGTCGTCGACGACCTGACGCGTATCTTGCTCGACGTCAGAAAAGGCTGCGATCCCGAGTTCTTTTATCATAGCATCCGACCTTGGTTTTGTGGCGAGGATTCCGACCCGATGAAGAGAAGATGGGTTTTTGAAGGGCTTGATGAACACCCGGAGCTAGAGCCACCTACGGATTTGTCTGGGCCGAGTGCTGGTCAGAGCGCGCTCATTCATGCCCTAGATATTTTCCTCGGTTTGGAGGGCAGCAATGTCGGTCAAGGTTCCCCTCACGATGACAGGCGGACGTTACTCCGCCGCATGCAGATCTATATGCCGAGGCACCATCGCAGCTTTTTGCGTCACTTGACCGCCAACCCGAGACCCGTACGGGACTTGGTTCTCAAAGGTGACCCAAAGCTTATGGAGGCATACAACGATGCTGTGCATGCTGTTAAACAGTTTAGAGATGCACATATTCGAATCGTCGCGATATACATCATCGGACCAGCAAATCGGGAGAGAAGGGCGGCGCAGGAAGCGGAAGAAGCGGAAGTGGGGGATAAAAAACAGCATTTGAGGGGAACTGGAGGAACGCGTCTGGTGCACTTCCTAAGGGGCGTGCGGGACCAGACTGCGGAGGCTGTGGTGAGCACCGAGTCAAAGTCAGCACCGACTCACTAGTCAATCGGAGCGTTGTCGTCGATACTCTACAGTAACTTTCTCCTCTGAGTGTTGAATCGACGTACTCAATAACCATGAAGGATCTGAGATCAAGACTGCTGTACGTCATATATGTGCATTCCAATAAAGAAACGACAATAAGTCTGCTCATGTCCTCAGACATATATGACGACCGTCAAAATGCCTTCTTCAACTCCTATGTATCTCCAGCATCCTGCGAGCTATCATCAGAACTAATAAGGTCTGACTCAAACGAGGACCAAGCACGCAGTTTGAGAGCCGCGAACACTGACCCCAAATCTAGAGCCAAGTCGGGCACGATATTCGAGTCCAAATAGTCTAAAGACACTGGCCCTCGTGGTAGGAACGCTACGTCTAATTCGTGAGGAATCTTGGTGAATGTCCGCATGTCGACGGCAAGGGACATGTGGCGCAGGGATGGACACTGTCGTAGAAGCTCCACGAGCCCACCGAGTGTGATCCCGCCGCCATCATCATCCATTCTCCAGCCCCAATAGCTATTGATAGAGAGTGCTTCCAGTTGAGGTGATGTAGACACCAGATCAAGTAGGTCAGCGTCTGTCAGGTTCACGGACCACGCGACATTAATGCTCATTTTGCAGAGGTTGCCAAAGTCTTTAAAGGGGAGAAGGTCATCCAAAGTAAGCCACGGACGCCTCTGTTCGTCGAGGGCAGTCGAATTTTCATATGGATCATCAGAGCTGAAGAACTCCAAGCGGGCGAGGGTGTTGGATGGACATGCCTTTTGGACAGCAGTCCAGAATTCTCGAACAACCCATCTTGGAGTGCACCCGGAAATAGAGACCCTCAGATCCTTGATTTTGGGAAGTTGAATGCGAGAAAAGAGGTTCGTGATGGATTTCACGGAAGTGGATTTAATCTCCAAGTCAGCTAGATTAGAGAAGACGAACGCTGGGCCAAGATGTGCGATATGGTTGTCCAGGTCGAGGCTCAATGTGAACGAAAGGCGTTTAAGAGTAGACATGGAGGGGAGATGCAAAATGGTATCCAGGCTCAAGGTGACTAGACGACACTCCGCAAGCTCAAGATTTTTCCACCGACATAGTTGGCGAGAGATTGCTGCATATAACGGTTCAGATCGAGGAAAGAAAGCTGAAAACCGCCTGATATTTGGGCAACGTTCCCCAATAGTGTCAAGAAATTCCGGTGGTAGGGGTGTGGATCTGAAACTGAGGTACAGCGAGGTCAAAGATGGG
>JBBPQJ010000086.1:0-14091 GCA_038092415.1 Xerocomus tenax
CCAGACAGCCAGGACGGAGCTTAAGTAGTGCCCCAACGCGTGCTCGCCGTACGCCCACCACGCGGCATGGGGGGAACCGAAGTTCAGGGGTCAACAGTCGCAAACAAAGTAGCTGGTCACGTGCACATCGCGTCGCGTGTGCTGCTACTTCCAGCTCCAAACTACATGGTCTACCTACCACCACCCCAGCTTGCCTCTGCTTCACGTCCTTCCTACAGCGATGCCTACAACAACATCCTCGCCGCACATCGTCGCTCTCCTCTTACATCCGCGTCTTCTGTCATCCTCCTCGTCGCTCCAGATGTCGACGCGTTATGCGCCGCCAAGATGCTTGCAGAGCTCCTAAAGCAAGACGATGTAATGCACAGAACCATCCCCGTGTCTGGCGTCGCAGAGTTGGAGTACATGAAAGACGAGATCGCGACGTATAATGAGGTATGCTATAATGTCCCCCGCCCGTGCCTCTTTCCCTCAACATCGATAAGCTACATACCCTCATCCTCCTTAACATGGGTGCCATCCTCGACCTTCCTTCCCCGACCTGGTTCGGAGAATTCAGTCCGCATCTAACGGTGCATGTGATCGACTCCACTAGACCTCTGAATCTGGCAACTCTCTTCGGTGGTGGTGACATTGCCGATCGCATAGTCCTCTGGGATGATGGTGAGGTTGAGATAATGAATGCAGAAAGAAAGGCTTGGGAAGCACTAGAAGTCCGTCCTTACATATCATAGAACCCGCTCGCCGACTGACAGACCCTCCCAGTACGAGCCAGAACCTGACTCAGAAGAGGATAACTCAGACCTCGATTCAGAGGATGAAGCGCAAGACAATCCAATGCTGGAAGAGGACTCAAGCGGGGGCGGTCCACGACGCAAACGGAAATCACAATCTCTCGACCACCAAGGAGGGAAAAGGCTGAGGCTAGACAATGTCCGCGTGCTTCCCTACGACGTCCGCTTTCATTAACACCCTCTCCAGGAGTCATCTCGAATGTCACGGGAACAGCGCGCGACATATCAAGCAGTGGTCGAAAAATACTACACCAATGGATCATGGTACGGTCAGAGTGCCTCCGCGACAATCTATATCCTCGCCACTGTCCTTGAACGCGCCGACTGCGATCTTTTGTGGTATGTGGTGCTCAAAGTTGATCTATCTTCTCCTATTCATCTCCATAGGCTCGCGATTCTTGGACTCACATACCAGTACACAACTTCCCGCATATCACGCGAATCTTACGAAAAATTTCACACCATCTACTACGACGAAGTTTCACGCCTGAATCCACTTCCAGCGGAGGTTACCAGTAACGTTGATACAATCACTGCACTCGGTCCCGATGATTCGTCGATACGATCTACCGAGGAACTGAGGTTTACTCTACTGCGTCACTGGACACTATACGATGCCATGTTCCACTCCAGTTACGTGGCAGGAAAACTCGGAATTTGGAAGGAACGAGGCCGCAAGAGGCTCACAGGCCTGCTCGCTAAAATGGGGTAATTGTGACGTCCAAACCACCGTTTCAGTGGACCTTCATAACTAACCTCATCTGAGGCAGGTTTTCAATACCGCAGACTCAACAGCTGCACGCTCATATGGACCTTGATCTCAAACAACAGTTGCGGTCCAAGCTGGATGCCATCGCCCCCGAGTATGGTCTTGTCGAACTCACTTACCCGTCCTTCGTTCGATGTTTCGGCTACCGTGCCCCTCCTATAAGTGCTGCTGATGCCGTTGAAGCCGTGAGCGCACTCTTGGATGTGGCAGGCGGTGTGAGGATGGAGCTTGAAGTCGAAGGTGCCCGTCACGGTGGGGAATGGTTTGGCTCTGGACGCGTATGGGAGGGCAGCAAACACACTATTAATGAAACGCATGAAAGCAGAGAGCATGGTGAAGGAGTTGACGCCAATGGAGAGCGAGATGGGGAAAATCCAGATAACATGGAAGAACGCTCAGAGGTCCCCTGGTGGATAAAGAACTTCTGGGCGGCCTATGATGCACTCGCCGAGTAAGTCATTCTCTGATGAATGACAATAAAATACCCAGATATCACAGCATTGTCCCTCTTCGAGATGCATTGGCACTGTCCATGTCACTCCATCGGGCCGTCATACGCCAGGGAACCTCGATAATCGACAAGCAAGACATCCGTACAATGCGTTCCCATCGTGTTGTCGTTCTCTCGCAGGGACCCGATCTTGCACTGTTCTCCCACCCCGGCGTACTCTCGCGTCTAGCGCTCTGGTTGATTGATGCATTAAGAGACAAGTTGCCAGGCACGAAACTTGCTCGGGGAAAGAAGAGCTTACCATTCGTCCTAGCATGCTTGAACGAGAGAACAGAAACATACATTGTTGTGGGGGTTATGGGTTCACTCGAGTTGGGGGATGTCACAAAGAAGTAGGTTTCTCAATGGCGTCTCAACATATTATATTCAACGGATTGAAATCCATTGATCAGTGAGTTTGGTCTAGCTTTCATCAACGCCAAAGAACGATGCAACGCCCGGTCCTCACACAACTCGTTTAACACGAGTATACTTGAGATCGATCAGGAGGACCTGAAGGTGTTTCTGGAGGCCCTGTGTGAGGTGGCTGAGGGATACTAATGTATGGTCCATGTTGAAGTACTACAAGCCATGAAACACACGCAAACATGATATAACTAAGTACTTAATCCTCTTATTCCCCGGAATGCCACCAGACACCATATCCATGCCTGTTTCAAATGTAGTGTCGGAGATGGTAGAATCAAAATGAATACCTACCTTCCTTGCAAATGTCTAGAGAAATAATCATAATCGATGTTAACTGGAGGATACAATCAGCATAGATGCAATTCCTTATGGACTGTGATCTCACTTGCCGTAGCCAAAATAAGCTAATCGTTTAATCGCTTAGAAGCACTTGTTGGGTCTCCAAACAGAGCGAACTTACCGCTCTTTCATCAACGGTCAGGTTTCTCGTCACGCCCGGTTTATGCAACATCGGTCCGCTATATTGACTCGAAGTGTACGCTTTTTCATCGGGTGCCCGGAAGGATACGTTGTACTGCCCCGTGTCCGTGAACAACTGGGATTCAGATAGTTATTCGCACGAATAAACAACGTATCCCAACCTCCAACTTACCTCTCTTCCAATGCCTCTAAATGCTCTATCAACAGTAGCGATGCCTTCCCCTTGCGCGTCCCGTAAGACGAAATACCACGCCAAGAAACCCTCTTCTATACGGGCGAATTGGTTGAAATGGACCTCTGGCGTACTCGACTCTGGTTGCGGGTTTGAATAAAGGGTGGTAAGCACTCGACGAGGAGTAGACCTAATTTTGGGGTGACATAAAAGTAACGCAATTCATCCATAGCCAGATGTCGCAAACACACAATACCAGTGAGCAGACGACACGTAGCGTCCGGGACGACAGACAGGTTGCATGAGATCCCAACCATCATCCGAGCGATCAGCAGGATGAAGGTCGGTCGCCGAATACAAGGTTTCCGCAGTCAATATCAGGGGAACAGCCATTAAGACAAACTAGGAACGTGAGACAGGGAGTAGCCAATCTTCAAAGAACGTACCAGCACATAGTGCGGATATAGTGCCATCAACCAAGGTGCCAAGATATCGATGTTTTGATTCGGAATGACGAAAGCGGAAGACATCGAACAAGAAAGATGCCGAATGGATCGCACTGGACGGACGAAATGAATGGCGAATTGACATGATCACGAAACAAATACCGACCATAGCGGCATTGTGTCAATCAAACACGTGCGGAGGTATCAAATTAAGAGCCCGGTTCATCGATTGGCCAAGAGGGAATCAGAATCCAATGGATAGCAATCATAATATGGGTGGAGCGGCAAAGTTCCATCCCGGTTGTTATGAGAGTGGTAGAATGGGAACAAGTGAGGCAATAAGGCGGACAAACGATAGTCGGAAAACCGTTGACAAAGTGGGCCAAATGGAAACAATGTCGAAAATATTGACCATGACATTACGGTCATCGCATATGCATGAATGGGGAAAGGAGGGTTCAACGTCGAGATTAAGCCACGCGCACATTGAGCAGGATCCATGATGAACGTAGGAATCGTGGAGATAGCAAGGAGTTCATGCGAGATTGAAAGACACGGGAAGCGAGAGTCGCACCACAGTTTAGCAAGGAGAGGATCGTCCAGCACGGTATCGGATGAGAAAAAACAGTATTGCCAATCGTGCAGATGTAAGAGCAAGCATTATGATTTGTTATGATAGGGCAGTGGAGTGGTTGGGACCGATGAGGAGAAAGTGACAAATACAGCTGACCAGTCAGCGAACTAATCGGAGAGCTATACTGAGCGGCAACTGAAAACACGTACCGCAGAAATAGATTGTATCTCCTCCTCCAGGGATGCCACTCTTGCTGTACCTCCGCAAAAGTGTCAAGAACTAGATCTCTTTCCGAGTCGCAAGCGGGATAATCCCTGGGGTTAGGACGCTGAACGTACATACGAGAGTTTATCCAAGAAAAGGGGCGACGGATCTGCAAGCATAAGAAGATTCATACGCTAAGCAATGTCGTACTGAAGCATGAATACGCACCCAAAGAATGGGCGAACCCTCAAGGTCCATAACCAGTGCTCGGAATGGTCTATGCGTCCTGAATAACTGTCTTGCAAACATTGACAGGAAACCCCGCGGTTGTTCAACAATGTATCCAAGTGATTCTCCGTCCAGGTTGCCTTCACAGCGAAGTTCAGTGCATAGTATTGACCTGCCGCGGAATGTCCAGACATACTTATAACATATCTATTAGACTGCTCAAATCCCATGAAAATGTTGAGCATTTCAAGCTGCCTGGCTAGAAGTGAGACCAAACGAATAGCCAGATCTGGTTTCTTTCGCTACCTTGTGACCACGAGCTCGTCGTTGTTCAGCAACAAATGTCGCAAACCTACCTCAGGATCAGCGGTGGTACGCATGCTTTGCTCCCAAAGCTGCGAGTGGTCTGCGAAGGGTTTCCCTTCCAAATCCGACGAGGTCCACGCACGGTTTGCTGAAGGAGAGTCTGACTGGGGCCTGTGTGACATGTTGCCTCGATGCTCTCTCCCAAAGCCAGTTGTACGATGCGGAAAACGGGAGAGAGCATACAAACGATGTTGTACGAAAGGTGTAGGGGGGGACAAGCGCTTTGGCAGCAGACGGCAGCCCAAGAAAGACGCAGCCATTTCGGTAGCAAGCAGAGGCTTGAGCTTGAAGGTTGCCTCCTAAAAGGTATTGCTGTAGCGAGTTGGCAGTTCTACCAGTAAGGTTGTGTGTGAAGTGTAGTAGTACTGTATTACTCCTGGATTGATACATGTGGCTATGTCGAGTGTTCCAACTAAGTACTACGACGTAGTTCTTCGGCCGTTTCTGTCAACAACGGTTTGAGGCTTAACTAGGTAGCCTCTGCTCCTGCTCGTCTCTAGGTTGACGATGCATTGGCGGTCAGCCGTAATTTGCATTCCAAAGAATGCGCGGTCTGCTGCTACCGTACCCAAAATACAGGCAAGTTTACTCGGATGTAACCATAGCTTAACGAACATGATTCCTTTCATTTGTAGCCCGTTGGAACCAAGCCTAGGCCGCTGTTGCTGCGCTCGTCCAACTTAATCTACAAAGAACGCGGTTCCTTTCGTCCAGCTCATGCCTTTGTCGCAGACACAAACAGAGGCAAGACGGCCGACAGTAGTCGCTGGCGTAAAGATAAAAAGGAAAGAGAGAACTGCATGAGGTTGCACCCCGAGCAGGTACGGGGGGATCTCTATATCCCGTCGACCGTCTCGGTTGGGCAATTAGCCAAGCTGTTAAATGTTCGCTTGCGTACGGTCAATGCATATCCCCTGTGCACAGCGAGCTGATTCCATAGCTAAAAGGTACACTTCAACGCAAAATGACCTCGGTAGGAATGCACAATGAATCTTCCTATGATTATGGTTGGTAGTTTTCCCCTTCACCTAGATGCAGACAGAATCATCCCTACAGTCTTGACCTGTGATTATGCTGCTTTACTCGTACAAGAGTTCGGTCGTAACCCGATAATCAATGACGAGGCCTCTTTCGACTTATACCCTCCGTAAGCATCTTCCTCGTCGATTTCGACATTAGCTTCCATTATTTGTCTGAGGGTGTTTTATTGACTCCAGAATTCTTTAACAGACCACTTCCAGAGAATCGCCATCGGCTCCCAACACGTCCTCCCATTATAGCCATAACGGGACATGTTGATCACGGAAAAACTACTCTTCTCGATAATCTCCGCTGCTCTTCTGTTGCCGCTTCTGAAGCAGGCGGGATCACTCAGCATATCGGTGCTTTCTGTGTTCCGTTGAGCATGAGCGACTCGTCGTCGACATCAGTAGAGAGGGACGAGCGGCTGATCACGTTCTTGGACACGCCGGGGCATGCAGCCTTTTCAGCTATGCGTGCCCGTGGAATTTCGGCCACTGACATCGTTGTCTTGGTTGTTGCTGCCGATGATGGTGTTATGCCCCAGACGCTGGAGGTAATCGAGCTCGTTAGACGTGAGAAAGAAGCAAGCAACATCGGAATGGTTGTTGCGATTAACAAGGTTGATAAACCCGAAGCAGACGTCGTGAGTGCCCTTTTGCGCACAGTTTGTGCAACTTTGTGCTCATCTTCTCCTGCCTGTATATGGCCCGCAGGAGAAGACCAAACTCGCCCTACTTTCTGCTGGCGTTCCCCTAGAAGAAGATGGAGGGGATGTTCCTTGCGTTACCGTTTCTGGACTTACTGGATCTGGACTCCCTGAGCTTGTTGAAACTATTGCTGTCCTCGCCGATGTGATGGACCTTCGTGCGGAACAGGATTGCAGCCCTGTGGGATATGTCCTTGAGTCAAGGATACTCAAAGGGTTCGGGTGAGTATGTAACGTCACTTTCTGCTACCATTTTTGTGAATCCACACACGTAGCCCTGTTGCAACTGTCCTGATGACTCGCGGTACACTCTCTCCAGGGACTCCTCTTCTTGCAGGTACTTCCCCATGTTCTATACGCCGTCTTCTCTCCCCTTCCTTGAAATCCGTCACTTCAGCCACACCCGGTACTCCTGTTCTTGTCACTGGCTGGAAGTCGCTCCCTGCCGCGGGTGAAGAAGTCCTAGCAGGCAGCGAAGCCGATGTGAAGAAAGCATGTGCAAACCGGGAACGGAAACGAGATACAGAGAGCGCGCTGAGCGATGTTGAAGCAATAAATGCCGCGAGGCAGGCAAACAAAGAGAGGGAGGAAAAAGAGAGGGAAAATGCATACAAGATGAAGAGGGCCAACCGTACACCGACCCAAGCTGCTGAACCTAATCCTGTTTTAGAAGCGGCCAAGAAAAAGCATATTCGGATAGTTGTGAAAGGAGACGTTAGCGGTAGTGTCGAGGCCCTTGTTGGTGCACTCGTGGATATCGGGAACCATTCGGCAGGAGTGAAAGTCATCTCCACTGGTGTTGGCGATGTTTCCGATTCAGATGTTATGATGGCTAAGGCAGCGGATGGTATGTGTACGTTTGAATTTCCTATACGTAGTTGTTAACTTCTGCGTCAGCGATGATAGTTGCGTTTTCTGTCGGCGTGCCACGGGCCGTCCGAGCTTCCGCTTCCCAGAACCAAATCCCGATATACGCGTCCAACATCATATACCGGGTCATTGACGATGTGCGAGATCGCGTCTTATCACTCCTACCATGCACCTACGATATCAAAGTCACTGGGGAGGCGAAAGTGCTTCAAATATTCGACGTACAAATTAAAGGGAGTCACAAAAAGATTGCTGGCTGTAGGGTCAACCATGGGATTGTGCAACGATCGGGCTCCATAAGGGTGCTAAGAGAGGAGAAAATTGTTTACGAAGGTGAGTATTGTTACGCTGATCTAGATGTGTATTGAATTGAACCTTGTCGCCAGGTTCCGTAGATGCATTGAGGCAACTGAGGAGGGAAGTGGCCGAAGTTAGAAAGGGTTCGGAATGCGGCATTAATTTACAGGATTTCGATAATCTCCAAGAGGGCGACGTTATCCAAACGTTCCAAAAAATAGAGATACCAGGCGAGCTATGATTGTCGGGCGACTGTTTCAATCTTGCATCTCAAGACATACACGCATGATGAAATTTCGTAGATTATTTGGTTACACTGCTCGGTTTCTATTCTGCTCATCAAGTATAATATCCTTGCCTCCAATCGTACCAATTCTACCACTGACGCCAAATGTCAAGTTGAGATTTCCGAGATCTCGTGTCGTCTTCTCAAGGACTGACCAGCTCCTGGTATCCAACTTCCTCAAGACGACCTCCACCTTGGTCCCAAAGAACTGGTATGACGACCTTTCCGGCACTACTGGACCGAAAAGCTGAATAGTCCGCTTGAACCGTTTCTGGGCAGGAAGATACAGGTCAAAATGGACCTGGACGTTATTTTTGAGTATGATGGTATAACGGAGTGATGATCGCCCGCGTCGCGGCGCCAACCTGTGTCTCTTCAACTGTCACTTTGCTTTTGTCCTTGTCAGCTTGCTTGGCAAACACAGACACGTGCACCTCGCTCGGCGTCTGGTAATGATCTACACGGCACTCAGTGAAATGTTCAACCTGATTGGTAAAGCAATTATGGCCGTGATGGGGACGTAATAAGTGGCACCGCGCACCAGCCCTTCGGATGCACTTTGCTTCGGAACAAAAACATGGCGGCCTTTCTTGCATCCCTCGATCTTGAGGAATTCCTCGAATTCCAGGACTCGCCGTTTACAGCATAGGTAACCCTGAACATTGTATGGGAATCGTCAGAATACAAAAACGTAGGTTGCGGACGGTGTGAACCACGTAATTTACAAGGCTACATACCTTGCTTCCCTCATGAAAAATGGGCTACAGATAAATTGATCAGGTGAATGGACGGGGAATTATTAGCACAGGTGACAAGGGATCTGAAACGTACTGGAGCTGGGTGGTAGGTGCATACGGTGCCTTCACCATTTCCGATGCGGTTTTCTGCATCACTAGCGAAAACGCTACCACAACCTTTACGTTTGCATGGAGTGCCAGGCACGACGGCCACGTTTAAATCATCCTCCTCCTCCGGAAAGGAAACGGGAATGGGTTTGGCGGGGGGAGCAGTAGCGGGAGGCGCAGATATCCGTGTTTGAAGCGTTTGTACGGTAGAATAGGTTTCTTTGCCTTCAGTTGATCCCGTCATGGCAAGAATCTCGGTGGTGACAGGCTTCGCCACCTGAGGAACAGCTTGCGGTACTGCTTCCGTGTGTGCACCAATCTCACACCCCTTGCCCGCGTGATCGATGACAGTTAGTGGAGAACGTGTTCCGTCACACAGAGAATGCACGCCTACAGGTATAGCCAAGAATTCATCAAAGTCGAAAACGGGCTTGTTAATACTTGAGCAGCACGACCATGACTTAAGCCCCTCATGGAAAACCTGATAGTAAAAGTAACAAGTTGAACGACCGATTTACTTAACAAAACTTTGGAACTCACTGGTGCTCCAGGGTGGTAACAACAGCTGGTCTCCGTGTTCTCTGTCGCCGAAAACTCCTGACCGCACCCTCTTTGTGCACAGCGCGGCATGTTGGTGAAGTGATCGCGGGATATTCTGGAGTTGTAAACACCAACTTCAAGTCCTTGTTATCATCAAAGTTGTTCAAAACAAACACCTCGCTTATCTAATGCCTGGAATGTTTATGAAGTCGCATGTTCAACGCAACATGCGTATAAGTACTGTCCATAATATAGTTGGACCTAGGACTCAGCAAATATTTCCTTTCTACGGGGCCACCGGGTGAAATACCATCAGTGACTGTTATGCGCCCATCCGCCGGTTGGCGACACCCGAATTTTCTTCGATCCGGTCCCATAACGGACATTATCTGGAATACAGTTCCAAAGTGGTGGATCGATGGCACTTATGTATCACCCAGCATGCAAGGCAGACGCTGCGGTGCTGATCGAACAATAGCGCAGGGCAAGTCGTGAGCAAACATGGCTTATATCCACCCTACCCGGATAATGAATTGGGGCCTTTGCGTCAGTCTGAACCCTTGAAGTTTATTCGGACAAAGATCTTTATCACGAGTATGAACATTCCTTTATTAAATTATCTATACTACGTGATTTTATCAAAGAGCTGTCTACTTGATCATGATGGTAGTCGAAAGTGTATTATGGTACAATACGAACAACACATTATTGTGCCAGCGACAACTTCGCGCACTCCGCCCATTCATGAATAGCACATAGAAAGGCACAAGAGAGATATGAAAAGTTGTTGTTGTTCATCTGTTGTGGGCGAGATCGGTGCTCGTCTTTCGGCCATTGCACTACCTATAGAGGCAGGTCCATGCATCACTGGTCCGCCCCGCTGGGTGCAATCTGCCCGGGTTCCCACTTGGCGTCCGATAGCCTAATCGGATTCTGATGTTGACAGTTTCGCTGACTTGCCACAGGGCCTTGAGCAAGATAGGGTAATCAAGTCAGTGACTGGACCCTCAGTACTCAGTCCTAGTGAAACACCGACCATGTAACACGTTTGGCTTGATGAGTCGATCCTGGCTCTATGGGACGCCGCATAGCCGACGAAAAGCTCGTCGGGCCTCGCCCAGACACCGACTGCAGGAGTTGCCTTGAAGCAGTGTAGATTCTAGAAATGCGATCCAGGAGCATGCGGACCCGTTGCTAATCACCGTGATCAGGAATCTATCATCCGGTGTCAATCAGCGATAGATGAGGGATATCCTGCAGGGGTGCAAGATGTGAACTTGTTCCAAGGGGTAAGGAGATACCTTCGCATTCGAGACTGAATTGGAGAATCCCAGACTCAGGGGTGAATCCAGGTGGGTCGGAAACGTTTCAGCGCCATGAAGCAAGCTATCTACTCGGTAGAATGTGTGGGTCAATGTCATACTGGATCAGTCATTCCACTCGCGGTGCCAACGCCGCATCAAACGTCATGTAATCATGTGTGCTACTCAAAAATTTAGTTCCGCCTGCCCGATGCTCGGGACTTTAGGATAAAGGTTTCAGGTTACACTAGCAAGAAGGGAATAGAATGTGGTGTACCGAACCTGACTCTGTTATATATATTAGGTACATAAACACATCACCAGCCTGCATCAAAGTTTGTGGTGTGACAACAGGTTTTAACCAAATCCACCTGAACAAGCACACATGATGCTATGATGGCGTGCTGCTTTGTCAAGTCAATGGACCGGATGATGTCGGACCTTGGTTCTTGTTTACTTCCATGACAATGCATCCAGATTGTTACTCTCTCAATGGTACAAGATCCGTTTTCATCTCTCCTCGACTTGCAGTGGCTGCAATGCTGCATGGTTGATGGTTGCTATTACTCCCGACGGCGATCATCGAGGAAAGTTTGAACGATGAATCAAATGATTCGGATCGTTCGGGTCGGTAAGCGCCACAAGGAGCTGTATAGCTACATGCAGATGCGGCAGAATACCTAATGGAAAGCGGGATATTGTTGGCGCGTGTACACGATGCCACGGACCATGTGGACGGGGATCATTGCATGATAACGTAGCAGGCTCGATTTTTTGCAGGGCATTCGTGGGGCATTCGCGTTGCAACTCCAAGCTCCCCTGTAAATACGCAATCCGTAAGCGAGCGGAACTAATCGGAACACGCTTAGATGCTAACCCAGCGATCAACACCATTTTACATCAAAAACTCAAGGATTCCATTTCAAGATCGATTCAGTTCAGGCCTGAACCAAATGACTCCCATACCAGAAAAGCCACACCCCACGGACCAACGCGAGCTAGCGTGCGAAGAGCGGAAGAGATCCGCCTATGAATGTTGGATTGAGACTTGGGATGTTCATGTGAACCTGCCGGATGATCATGGAAGAATGACATTATTCCATCTGCCTGAATTTTTTGCATCAAGACAGAGAATGATGGTTGCCGGCTACCCGGGTGGGGTGTGAGTGTCGTGTGAAGGCTAATGGCTCGGCGTGCCACATCCCATGGCCTACAAACAATCTCGTATGTTAAACCTGCCATCACACCGCCGCACACTAGTGTGAAAGCATGAGCAAATCGTGGCAGATTAGAACTGGGAGGTGCCTCGTTCCTGGACAATCTTCGAAGGATACCATGTGACACAAGCGTAACCTTGTTTGCCAGCTTGCGAGTGATCTCAAAAACCGTGAAGAAAGCAGCAAAACCTAGTGGACGGAGAGATAAGGTGCCCCAATCAGTAGCTTGAACCCACCTACCACATACGTCTTTCCCGAGACCCCAACCCCATCCAGCCCATCCACGTCCAGCCATCTCACCAACGTCTTTCATCCAAAGCCTGACTTGTCTAATGTCTCTGATTTGATCCGATCTAGTCGTGGGACGAATTGGTTGTGTGCCCCGGAACACTTCCTTCCATGCATGGGACCATCCTTTTCCGGTTCCGCCCTCAATAACGAGCCTCACATTTTCCACTGGTGCGGCGACCAAGGCTTGCATGCCACCTGCAGCAGCACCTGATAGTGCAACCGTAAACATCGAGTAGACTCCGAGGCTAGAGCGCAAACAACTGGAGCACTCCGTGTACGTGGTCCAGAGTACCGTACCCAGCACAGCGTTGGCAAGAATTGGTGGTAGGAAGTGCTTAGGTATTACCATGAACTACAATGACATATGTAAGCTTTGATTCGGGCACGCGAGAGAGGGCGAATACCACACCTTGATCCTGGACAAGTGATAGGATATACCGAGGACTGAGAGTGGAGCCATGTCTGTTAGCATGCCCCCGAAGCGAGTGCCAACCGCTCACTGGGTTAGCGCGAGGTCAGCGAAGGAAAACTTATGTATTTGACTTACCTTTGGATGGCCTAAACAATCTCACTGGACGGGAGAAATACAAGGCGATGGCTCGCGTGGTCGTACGAGCTAATGCAGCATAGAGGGGGCTACCTTGCTGTTCCTGACTGTCGAGCGAAACGACTCCACTGTGCATGGCCATAAGGTGTATTGTTGGTGGTGTATTTGCGCCGGTTGATTAGCTTTCGTGTAACAAGGTTAAGAGGTGGTGTTCGGAAGTCGGCACCCTACTCGATGCGGTGGCGGTGGAATACTTGAGTCAGACAATTCCAGTTTGGGGATATCACACTTCATGAGGCCTTTTCGCTTTGTGTCTACTAAACGGCTCTCAAACAAAATCGTCAGGCAGCCAACATCCGCCAGGTCTATAAGCACCTTGCTACCAGAGGGTTTCAACTTCTATCCAAGGTTCTTTGACGAACGGGAGCAGCGCTTACTGTTGGCTGTAGCTTTGAGTCAACTCGACGCCATTGAGAGTATACGTGTTCGCAGACGCCACAAAAGTTATCGTTCTAGCAATCCGGTCTCAGATAATGCACCTGTGAAGGATTTATTCTTGCCAGATGATTATTACACTTTTCACGTCGTGAGTGCCTAGCCTCTAAATTCTCCCTTGTTTACACCTGTTCGTTGGCGTGTTCTGAAAGGGTCATTACGACAACGTTATTCGGAATTATCGCGAAACGTGCCTCTCTTCCTGGCCAGAATGCGAGATTCATGGTCTGACCCCGGTATTGGACCGCTTGCGTGCTCTGTACCCTTCGGGGAATACGCAGACTCACCTGTTGCACCTGGCTTCGAATGGGGAAATCCTACCTCACATTGATAACGTCTCCGCAAGCGGTGGATGGATTTTGGGCGTGAGCTTGGGGACTACGAGGACATTAAGAATGGAATCCCCAGACTCTGCAGGGTCAGATAGCTTTAACATAGCGCTTCCATCTGGCAGCGTCTACGTACAGAGGTGACACTGATCCGCATTCATGTTGGATCTTTGTGCTGAGTATTCTGCAGAGACGGTATCCGGTACCATTGGATGCATGCAATTCTGCCATCAATAGATAGGGAGCAAGCCATGTACGGACAACGTGTCAGTATAATGATCAGGGTGCGTATGTAATTCATCATAGCTCGCTTTATCTTAGTTCGAA
This sequence comes from Xerocomus tenax, assembly GCA_038092415.1. Classification (NCBI taxonomy): domain Eukaryota; kingdom Fungi; phylum Basidiomycota; class Agaricomycetes; order Boletales; family Boletaceae; genus Xerocomus; species Xerocomus tenax. Next base: position 14,027 of record JBBPQJ010000086.1, read on the forward strand.
CTAACCACCAGGATCGCAAAGACGGGTGAATACAAACTCTGATTTGCCGAGTCAGTGTTTACGAC
>JBBPQJ010000087.1:0-13993 GCA_038092415.1 Xerocomus tenax
TTCAATTTACCGGACAAATTTCACATGTCCGACGTGATCGTGGCCTCTTGCCCAGCCGACCACGAGCTTCAGCAATGAACGGATCACTCAAACGCTTTGTGGTCTAGGTCAAGCATTATCATGAAATGGATTATGCGGTACAGGTATATTCTTAATCTACGGAGCATCCACCTGCGTTCCTCCGTCCGAATCAAGACTTTTATGTCCACCTGGAGGGTGCAAGTGCCAGTCCCAGAGAGATCAAATGCGGTTTCATCGCGTGAACCGATTCATTGCACCTGGGCGTAGCGCGGAAGCGAAGAGATGCTGCAAAAAAACTAGAGTCTATTTTTGTTGCTCAGCGGATCTGAGACAAGGTGTAAGTAAGGGCAAGGATGGGGACAATGTTACCCGAGAGAGAGCGGTGGTGACGTACACTGGTACGTATGCGCAGGGATAGCCGCGACGATTACAATTACTGCAGCACGGCCGACCACCATCACACTTGAGCTTCCGGCCTAAGCGACAGGGTCGAGAATGAAATGAGGGTATTGATCAAGAGGACGTTGGGTCGCAGGCATACCTCGACAGAACTGGCATGCCATTGGTGTCCTTCGAGGCACTCTGGGCATCTCTTCGGCTCCGGTCTGGACATTGTATTGGGGATGCATTGACTAGAAAAACCATCATGGGAATGGATATGTTTGACGAGGAAAGGACGCACGTAAGACATTTAATGCAAGATACAGTTGGGATGTTCAGAAAGGGTGGAGCGGCAAGACGAGTGCCAGTATCCGGAGGGGTGGGTGAGATGATTGTGGATCAATTGGCATGGGCGCAATTTATGCTCCAGGAGGATGGTTCCATCGCTAGCGATGAAACGTCGTAAGCTGGCAAATACGTATGTATTCCCAAGCTGTACAGCCTGACAAAACGCAGTTTAAGGCTTCCTTGGCGGCGATTTTTTTTAGAAATATGGAAGGCTCGTAAAGTAAAGTAAATTCTGGATTTAGGAAGGAGTGCGCACCGCAACGGGATCACGCCAATCAGAGCCACTTTCATTGCGCGGAAGCGACTTGGTTCCCTGTCGCCCGGGAGAATGATTAAGGTATTTGACCTAAGCCACAGAGTCCGAGGCACACCACCGCGCTAGCAGATTCAAATCACGAACATCGCGGTGTCTGTAACACTGCTACTTGGACTGCATCTGCAAGGGGTAATCCAAGTTTGGCACAAACCGATGCGACATTTACCGAGTCATCATCTCTGCTTGTTCGCTCGCGGGACCAAACACCCGGAATGTACGAGCATTAAATTACGCATACCGTGTTTTGGCAGCAGTTGGAAATGCCGACACGTACGGTAATTCCTGACATGGACTTCATTCCACCAAGCCGCGACGGCGAATGAATCGTTGAGAATGTAGCCATTTGCTTGGACCTTGCTTCAAGCAGGCTGACAACTTGATGGCGTGTGCTCGAATGGAGCCAGGCTGTTCAACTCGCGAGTTGTCACAAACCGCCACTTGTGCATGAGCAAAAGTTGCCGCCCGTCATCGGGTTGCGGCGACTACGTGGACAAAATCTATGGCGAATTGCGAAGACTGTGGACGACAAGACAACGTTCAGTACCGCAAAACGGCATCCAACCTTCCCCATCGCTCACACACAATTGCATCTTATCACGTCAGTAGGGCACCGTGTCATATCCAGGCTCCTCCAACCACTTTCGTCATCGTGGTTCCTTCGCATGCCAACGCATTTAAGACGTCTCGTAGATTTCCGGTCGATGTGACAGATCTGATCCCAGTACGTTAAATTCCACTCAATGTCTCATTCGTACAGCAGCAGATGTATGAAGAGCAGGTCATTTCGACAAGTTGTCAGGCAAGAAAAGATACCTCGAGCCAAATAAAGGCAGATGACAGTGATCGAAGGTACTTACACTTCCGTCCATCGACCGCGCAAATCTCACCACCTCCCATCTTATCCCATGTGTGCATCACGAAACAGATTCTAAACTTGACATAAACCATATTCCCCGTTTGTGCTCGAGCGCTGCCCGTTCTTTGCGCTAGGGACGATGCAACGTCTCGGTTTTCCCCATTGACCTCCGAGCGCCTCTGCAGGACACAGATCTAAAATCCCCCGCTTTCAAGTGCGTCCCGGACGCCTCTCCCATATGTTTGGCAGACAGGTTTCACCCTGGCGTTCATACCGCACATCAATACCCACACACACACTTTCCCACCGGTGACGTACCCCGTACCCACCATGGCTTCGCTCGCAATGGAATCGAGCTTTGGCAGTGAGTATCTCTATGCAATAACCCTGCACGGATCAAGTCGCATCGCATCTCAGGAATAAGCGTTTTTATGTACATGCGCATGTCGTATTCGAGGTCCTGAGGGCTCTCCTGCAAGGGTCGCGGCCCTAAGCACGTTGTATCGGCGGTTTACGCCGAAACGATCGGAGCCAAATCCACTGATCTGTGGAGCGACAGTCGCGTCAACGATAGAAATTTTGCTTGCGAGTCCAATGACCAAAAGGCCCGTTGCGTCCAAAAGAAGAAGGCGATGAAAAATTCCCATCGGATTCCAGGGCGAAACATCCCTGAAAAAAAAAAAAAGATCGACTCGACCAACCCTACACCCGCGTGCCGTGCATTGCGTGGATCCTCGGAGCCTGTCTCCCGAGGCGATGTTACTCCAACGATACGTCCACAAGCACCCATCCCGCTGCGGTGCTGCGGTGAGCACTTTTCGGCTAAATCGCACCTCGGCTTTCTTCTTCCGCTGCTTTTTTGAATTGGTTTTTTTTTTTTTACGGGAGTGTCCGCCCATGTTTCAACCGTACAAAAAGTGTTGGCCGGCTTGTCCGGTGCGTTACAAAGAACGACTTGGCTCCGACACGGCGCATCAAGCACCCCGATGCCTTCGAGGCGACGAAGCTTCTCAAATTCTTTTTAGCCCGCCTCCCTTCGATGGAAAAAAAGGGCGTGCTTCGCGGTGTCGGTCGTGACAAACCCCGAACTGCTAGTTTGTCGGTGTTTCACGAGGCAGGGGTTTCCAGCGAGCGCAGCGCGGTGCGTCGCGAACCGCCGACTGTAATGCGGACAGTGTACGCAACAGACGCCCAATGAGCGACCCTCTGGAGATCCCGATTCATCTTCTGCGTGTCGTACGTTGGGAGCCACAAGGCTAACAGTGCCCATATCAAGCAAGGTCGCCGCAGCGCTCATGTGGCACATTGTCGGCACGCCCATTTCTCACCGTTGGGAAAGTAAGCGCGTCCATGGAGTACGGGATGCCGCGATCACCTAACGTGTTGATGCATTTCATTACCTCGATACATGCCATACATAGATCCGAGCATATTGACCAAGCGGGTGGATAAAAGAGAAAAGAAAAATAAAGGTAGGAATGCGAACGTGCATGGGTGGCGCATGAGTCGGGCTACAAGTACAGATGGTGGGTGCTCCGCAATTAGCCGTGAATGGAAAATCGAATCGGGGTGTGAAAGCAATAAATACGATGAACGTGGCAAATGAAACCAGGACGAGTAAGGTGAAATGGACCTCACAAAAGCGGATAGATGACCTTGGAAGAGCTGGAGAAGTTTTGATCACGATTTACCCTTTTTCCGTTCCCTCCCAACGCCGCCAAAAGCTTCCCGGACAACCAGCCAAAGAGCAGTCGACGAGACGGTATCCTTGATCTCCTCTGCAGTCAAGATGAACTCGCCCGTTTTGGGCGATGTCGTCTTGCTGATGCCTTGTACGGTCACGTGACGGCGTCGTACTGCCAGGCGCTCGACTTCAATGTCGGGTAAAGGGAAAGGGATCTTGAGCAAACCAACGACCTTGGGGTGATGTGGCGTTGGTGCGAGGGTAGCAGCTTTGAGGCGGATAGTAGAATCACGTCCACCGCCATTCTGCTGGTGCTGGGGTAATTGCCCAAGACGTTGTACCACGACTGTACATGTCCAGGGTGTCTCCGAATCTTCGGGATCACTCTCGTAGTCGGACTCCTCGGCATGTGGCTGGGCACATTGGCTTGCCAAACTACCCGCAGTGTCCGAGCCAGAGCTGTTGTGCGACAGAATGGAACATCGATGATCGCGTATTTCAGGACTGAGAGTATGCGATGCAAACCGAGGCAAAGTATTACTCGGTGTAGCACGGGGACTGGAGCTGTCGCGAGAATTTAGACTCTTGTCTGCGCGTGGTTTGCGTACATTCCCCTTCTTCGGTTCCCTCGACCACTCAAAGCGAACCTCGATATGAGGCGTATTGAACACGTTCGCATCACGTGCACCTGTGCTGAGTTTGACCATCATGCCATTCAGAACACTAGTGTCGGTCCCCTTGAGCCACTTTCGAACAACCCAAATGAATTTGGTGGGACGACCCTTGCTGGCAGGTGGATAGAGGGTAGGATGAACGCCCAGGACGCCGGTTTGAGAAATGGCACCTGAAAGGGGGGTGGATGGCCAAACATCGTGCTGATGAGGGGTATCAGGATGAGAGACAGGGACTTCGCGTAGCGAGGATGGCTGGGGGTCGATGTCACCGGGAAGCGGAACTGCGATGGATAGTGTTGAGGGATCCTTTTTCTTAAACACTCTGGTAAACAATTTTTTAGTCGATCGCTGAGGCTGAGGATCGGGAGGCGCAAGTGGCGGTGCAATGATCGAGTTAAAAGTAGATTTGAGGTCTGGCGTGTTTATGGTTGTATGACTGGTATGTGGGCGATTTGGGGAGGGTGAGCGAAGAGAGGGAGCGGTACCAAATTCGTGGAGTGAGCCGTCAAAGCTGGCACGTATTGGCGGCGCAAGGGAGCCTTGTGCGGGAACAGAGGGGCGGACTTCTATTGGCTCCAAAAAAGCGAGGCCGATGACTTCTAGACCGCGTTTTGCGAATTTTGCGACCTTTGCATCCGTGCCTGCGTCCAAAATGGTTGTTGGCATAACGGAATGTACGTTAAGATTGTATAGGGGAATGATCATGCGACGACCTGAACTAGAGGTGGAGGTTGATGCAAAAGAAGAGACAGAGCCGGCCGAGGTATAGCCGGAGGTAGCTGATGCCTCTGATCTAATCGAATGCGTGCGCTTCAGGTCCGTGTTGTTATCATCCGGGGAAGAGTCGAGCGCTTGCACGGGTCTATCGTGACGCGACTGCGGGGGAACGAGCTGTACCTGAAGGCTGAGTGGTTGGACGGACTTTGATGGGGGAGGGCGAACAATAATGAAAGCCTGACGGTGCATGAGATCCAGAGGTGACTATAAATACAAATTAGCAAAGACGCACCTCGTTTGCATGCTTCTCCTTTCTCTCTTTCTTCCGTGGTAGTTCGGGGTCAACAGGGTCATCGGGAGGCGTCGACGGCGACAATGGAGTAGGAATATCTGGAGGTCTGGGGGTCTGAACGACCTGCTGGAGGGCGGATGGGAGAAAGGACGAGAGCGACGCGAACATGAAAGAGAAAGACAAACGACCAAGTGGGTTTATGTAGCGAATGATTACTACATTTGGAAGGTAATTCCCATTACCCAGTACAACCAAATATTTATTAGTCAGCGTCTCTCCTAGGATGTCACGTAATCTACCAAGTATCAATCGGACACAGCGCACCAAATAGCTGGAGACAATCAAGTTACTCTGTCTCCTTGTTGGCCCAGCTTGCTGTACGTGTCGTATTAGCACCCGCGGTGCGATGTCCAGTCCATGTACCCTATTCTATGATAACCGATCACACGGGATTACTGATACGATCACTTTTGTCAGCGTATTTTGCGTCATCGGTGTGAAATACGCCGCCCAAGTAATAGCATAGGGAGGATGGCCGCCAACGTACAACTAGCTTGGATGCGACTTTGTTAAAGGCAGTGACCAAACTGTCACCGGTCACCAATGTCATCGCCATGGCTAGCAAGGTTTGTTTCTCCGTTACCATGTCTTCCAACACGGCTGCATAATCAGTCTACCACCCATAACTTTCCCGGCCCTTCGGCATACTAAATCCACCAGCACGCGTCAGGTCAATTGTGTCAGTCTCAAGTTACCGATGTCATTTTTCTGACAGCGAGCGCAGGCTCGACCAACCATACCTAAAAAAAGCCATTATTTTCCTTTTCCAACAACCTTCAGGTACTACACATATTCGCCGCGAACAGATTCATATCATCGCATCTCTCACGCAACAAACTTATCGGCCGTCGTCCGCCCGGATCGCGAATGCCAGCGTCCTGTCACCTCCTGATCGCTCGTTGAAGCTTCAAAATTCTCAAAGATCATCATCCTTGCTTTGCCTGAACGTGGGCTCACTTGCGTGCCTTACACGGTGAGTAGCGCTTGTCATAAAAAGTTCATGTTGTCACACATACTCAGCAGAGGTGAGACATCAGGTAATATCGGTTACACTCCCAGAAGGTTCATTCATGTGATTCCGAACAACCGATTTATTCCTCGTCGCTTGAATTCGCCTTTGGTAACTCCACGTCATGCTCCATTTGACTCCATTGCTCACCGCTTTGCTCACAGGATTGTATGGTTTGCAATGGACGTCAGAAAAGGTCCATGGGTAGTTGTGGGATCATATCCAGTCTTTGGGTACGCACAAATGCACTGCTTGGAGAACATAGTGCCTTTATGCCACCAATGTTGATTGCACATAGGTAACATGCGGCATGCTGTATGCGGCGCAGCCGTCGGGCTGACGTGGCCCACACTGGCTGCTTGTAGCAATACGTGATATCAGTCCCGTCCGTTACGCTTGCAGCGAAAGATGAATACATACTCATGCTTGCCATCAAAGGTAGGAGCTTGTGTTATAGCCCTTCTGGAACCTTCTATGTTATGCGTGCTTCTGAATCTCTGACTGACCATCATACCAGACCTTCTCTGTTCACTGGATGGACCAAGGAGCCTAGGCACATTCTTGTGTCTTCATTTACCTCGAGGTGTCGTCTACCCAGGGTCCAGGGAGATTCCTCAATGGCTTCGGCCTAGCATCCAGGTACAGGCCACGATCTCGACTGATCGTTCATGTTTGCAGACCATACCGATACATGTGAGGTGCTTTTTTTTGTACCAGTCTCCTCAAACTCATGTTCCAAGCGAATCAAGTCGCCATCAACCATGCTCCAGATGAGGCATGTGAGGACGGAGGGAGCGAGATTGGTGAATCAGGTTCAACAACTTTGCGAGCCTCTCGCATCGCGGAACAACGTGTCGAGCAACTACGTCAGGTCAGCTGTGTGCCGATTATCTAGTGAATCTACAACTGAGATGTCCAATAAGCTATGGGCGAGAGAGAAGCACGTACAAGCGGTATCCATGCACGTGGAACGTGGTACAGTACGACAGGATGGCTCCGTTCATACCTCACCTTTTTACACTCGACGTGATGGATACGTAGTACGCGCGTGTCCATGGTCTACAATTCGCTTGCTCTCGCCCTTGTTCCCCAGCCTCCGATTTAGCCAATGATTACATCGTATCCAGGTATAGACCCTGAGGTATGTAAATTTTTGTAAAAACCGAGATGGTAGCCAAATCTCCTCACTGGCGTTTCAGGCTTTTTGCACTCGTAGGGCACCGTGACAGGAGAAGAGGCATTGCTATATAGGTAACACCAGCGACCCAAAGAACATACGCAATGACTCGCAGGATAGTCGGTGCTTCAGCTCCATGTCGGGCATTCATTATCACGTATGGGTGAAAGTAATGACATCGAAGGCGCATCCATGGAACAGTAGTTCCTCCATCAATGGGCTCTGGTAGATAGTAAATCCCCACCACGCGCCAACCTTTTTCGGTCTCAAAGCAGAACGAAAAACCCCATCGAACATATTGAAAGTGATGCAACGAGCGCGACCCGCCGGTCGCTATATCCCTGTCACTTTGTGGTCTAGTTTCGGGGCATTGATTCGCTCAAAGAAAAGTCACTGTTGCATTCACACACAATCTGGTGCGCAGGGAGCCTGTTCAACGTATACGTTCAAGTCATGCAGAAGAGGGGGGTTCAGGACATTTATCTCCACCGACAGTCGATCGTTGATCCCATCCCTGCACCCTCCGCGCCGGTTCAACCGGCGCTCGATGCAAACGCAACCACAACCGGGTACCCTCACTTCACCAGTAGATCCTTGCCTTTGCCTCGTCTCCTACCATTTGTCACTCCCTCGTTGCAGCCTGCCCAGAGTGGGACCCCAACGCCTCGTCGAATTTGTCAAGTTTTCCGATGACTTACCAATCGACTGGGAAATGCCGTCCCGGCGATAATTGCGCCTGTACAACCCTACAGAGACCCGCTTCCGTCCATATCTGCCCCTTACCAGTACGACTGGGTCGTCGATCCCGCGGTCCACCAGCGTACCAACATGTTCTCCATTCGGGATGGGAGTCGAGTTTGCTGCGGCCAGAAGAGATTGAGGTGGGGGGCGAGGCGGGCGCGGATGGACAGCCTATCAAGTCGACTGCCTGCAGCCGAAGGAGCTCAGCTTGAAGGTGTTGTTGAGCCCCATGTAGCCTCAGAGTCAGCTCTTTTTCTTTTTACTAGATCATGTTGATGCTGTTGACCCAATTATTCTGACTAATGTACCCATAGATGTTCACAGTGATTGAATGATAGTGTTCTTCAGTAGACTGGAGGAGTACCAACACACTGAGGGAAGTAAAAGGCTGAAACTCAAAAGTACAATAGCACAGCAAGATATTGATTGAATAGATGTCACAAAAGTTTGCATATTCCTCTCCACTTGGTTTCCAACACAGTATTGTACATCATCCCTTATCCTACAAGACATTCCAGAGTACTCTGAATCCTGATGACCATAGATATGTACAAGTCCTTTACTTGTTGATATGTTTGGCTATAAGACTTTCAATAAATATCCACAAACAAGTATTCTATAGCTTACAGATGATATGTTCAGATATCAGATCCATAAGAAGTTGCAACATCCTCTCCTTCTCCTTTGGCTTATATTGAGGATAGAACTCAGTGAGTGTCTTGGCAACTTTAGCAGATACTCCAGATAATTTGTATTGCTCAGCTGCTGTTGAAAATGGGTCTTGAGTCTTCTGCTGGAATAGAAAGAAGGAGTGTTCCAGAATCAGAGCACAACCTGCAAATAGCAATTATTCCATAAGAAATTAGTGGGGTTTGAAATATACCAATGCCAGCCTCAAGAGCCTGCTTCCATCCACTCACATCACCAGTGGTGTGGGACTGTATGATGTCAGAGGACACACACACATATATAAACAACAGACATACACTTGAACTTGATGGTACACTTGTGGATGCTCTTTCAGACATCTAACCATGCTATGCCATTAGTTACCAAGATAACTGAGGTATGATAAATGAACTACCTTTCATCCTATCACCTATATAAATCTGGTTCAACTGGCCATAGACACAAAATAATTGATAGCATACATTCTATAATACATGAAAAGATATAAGTGAAAGTAACAATTATGTCAAGGAGAAATGATATTCTTTTACATCCTTTATCAGCAGAAATGAGCCAGAATTTCAAAGGAGATCTTTATTGCAAAGATCAATATAGAACTTACATCCTGAAACATCAAGTTAGTGATGGGAAAATACATGGTGATCAAAACACACCAGCTATACATATGACAATTGAATAATAATAAAAAATTAACACTACTCCAAATCTCCAAACAAAAATCAGATACTTACACGCTATGAATAAGAGATCAGTACAATTCCAAATCCTCAATAATAATCAGACCACTTACAACCTATGAATAAGAGAGAAACATAATGAAAAGAAAAGGCAGAGATCAGTATCATTATGAATTGCCAAATGACAATCAGACCACTTACCCACTATTTGAGAACAATAGGATGGAAGCAACAGACAGGTATTAGTATCATTCTGAATTCCTAAATAACAAGCAAGCTACTTACTCGCTTTGAGTGAGTGAATAGTGGAGTAGAAGAGACAGACAGGTACATGTTAGTATTGTTTCAAATTCCCTAGTAACATTCAGACCAATTACCTCCTATGAATCAGAGAGCAGCAGGGTCATTCTGAATTCCTCAATGACAATCAAACCACTTACATCCTATCAATGAGAGAATAGTAGGGTGAAAGAGGATCAGCATTATTCTGAATTCCCATATACATAACAAATCAGACCACTTACAACCTATGGATGAGAGAGCAGCAGGGTGGAAAAGGCAAACAAGGATCAGTATCATACTGAATTCCCAAACAACAATCAGATCACTTACTTCCTATGAGTGCATCAATGTTACTGAATTTTAAGCAATTAGAAGGCTTCTTACCACTGTATGTGGAAACCATGATGCAGCTTTAGTAAATAGCATGCTCTGCTGTTCACCACTGAATGGTGAGTTGGACTCCCATTCATCAGCAATCAATGGTAGTAGCACTCTATAAAGGAGTCAATATTTGATTGTTAGTATCCACCAAATTATGCCTAAATTTTACTCACCTTTCCACATAATACTTGATGCAGAGTAGCATGTTGGAATACTGAGTAGTCATCAATAACATTTGCATGACTTCCTCATTCAAGGCTGCTGCAGTTCTCTCTAAGAGGACCTGACATCCATTGTCAGATTTGTGCATGTCTATAAATGAGATTAAACCAGGCTACAACAGACAAGATGACAATGACTGTGCTTACTTTCCAGTTCTACATAATCCTTAGGAGGATACTTTCTTGCTTTCAACCTTTCCCATGCAGTGTTGCCTCTCAACATCTCTGTTGCATACCCCTTAACCTTTGTGAGCTGCTCTTCCTGAGGTAAATTCCTCTCATCAGGTTTGAGTTTCCCAAAAGCCATGGCCAATAGTGCATCACACTTTGTGAACACAACCACAACAGGCACTGTAATGTAGTGGTGATCAAGATGTAAAGCATGGTAAAGCAAATTCTACCATTTCCTGTGTCACACTCATCGAAAAACTTTTCCTCCACACTCAACACGGCGCGGTGGTACTGGTCCATCGAGATGCAGTACCTATTCAGTAAAAAGATGTCTTCAGTGTACTGTGGGTGCTGTTATGTGTCTTTACCAAATAGCATGAATCCGTTTCTTGAGTTTAGTGGTCTTCGCACGTTCGGTAACAAAATCCCTCATCTGTTTGAATTCTTTTATGCCACCGGCCTCAAATCCCCGTGAGTCATGAAAGACAAAGCCTGGATTACTTCGGAAGACCATTTCGTTTTTAATTTTGTGCATTCCACGCTTGGGATACATTAGCTGAACCTGGAAATGGAATTTAATGTTACAACCTGCACTCACCTCCGTAGATTCCTGGATCTGTGCACGATTAACCTGATCGCAAACCATCAGTGCTTGGCTGAATCGAGACCAGAAAGAGGACATACTTTCAGTACCCAATCGTTGTAGATCTCTGGGTCTTCCGTAGAGTCGCAGATTCTCTTGAGAATAGTTGTTTTACCCGCATTGGCCCGGCCGATGACGAGAACCCTGAACCGTCCAAACCTCTCTCGAAGGTTTTCTATCGGCATGGTGTGGGAGAGAGTTACGAACAAAAAGCTGGTAGGTGAACGTTGTTCGCCCACTCTGCAGGAACCATGTTGGCACGCTCCCAGTATGGAATTGCCACAACACACGCCAACAAAGTCGCCCATACTCTTAGTGTTATGAACTGGTACAATACACTACTCAATCGCTCCTACACCACCCTGAAAATTTAGTTCTACCCATCCGTCCCGACTGGAGCATAAACTCGCACAATGTCGCGCTGGGGTACTGGCACCCGCATGTCTAACAGCCTCACTAGACAACCCCATCGCGACCCCCATCTGCACATGAACACGGTCACCGATCCCGCGTTTCGACTGTCGATTTCTGCTCTACCATGGCCTACCAGCATATGAGATGAGGGCTGAGAAGAATGAGAAACAGAAGCAGACGGGTCTGCGTCAAAGGTCCATCCAAAGGATTGGTCCCAGGTAAGGTCTCCTACGTCGTTGAATGTGGCTGTCGGTGTGTTTGGCATCAGATACTGCCCCAGAACGCAGTAAACATGACGGCTCTACTCACTCCCTTTTCGGCGATGGACCAAACCTGCATGTCGATACCCAAACCCCCGGGGCCTGGTACTGCATACAAGACTGGGTGAGACGACATGCATGTGTATATATCTGTGGGGTACTCACGTGGGCTTAGCCCGACCACTCGTCGTCCCCCTTGCCACCTTTCCCAACTCTGGATTGGGGCACAATCGTCCAATTGTCCCCCAAAACATCACTTCGTTCAGTCACTGGCTCGTTCCACCGTTGCTAGTTCAAACACGCCCTCTGCGTCCTTTTCCTCCCTGCCCCACGTGTCGAGTTTGGACGAGGTCCGTTGGGTAGACGAGGCAAGTTCCGCACCTAGAGGGAAGGCGGTCATGTGAAACAAGACTTGGAGATGCTGTTCGTCGACACCAAGAGCGATATTGGGATGAGATGGAATAACTGTCGGGTGGTGAGTGTGAGCACCATCACCCAGCAAAACGAAAAAAGAGTGTGTGCTGAGTGCTTCTTCCAACCCACATGGGGTACATCTAACCCTCGGATTGGTCCCAATCAACCTGCGACCACTTTGAGCCGCAGGAGGAATCCTGGAAAAGGGTGTATGAGCAGAACGTTGGGGGAGGAGGTTCATATACCAATGCTTACACGGTTTCGAACCTGATCTGCACAGCTAAAACGAACGATGTTAGTCCATCTTCGTGCTCGGTGACGTAGAAAAGTTTACCAGGCCATAGCACTTTGTACGCACGGCTTTGTACAAAACACATACCTGTTACTGTTTGAGAGCCTCTCCGTCGAGTTCTGCAACACTTGACTACTGAAAACTTATGCGCACGTCAGGATGTGGTAACACACAGCGCAGAATGATGGACATATCTGTCGACAAACAAATACTGCAGGTCAGCGGCGGAAGTGGTACCAGGTTGGAACCCACCCACCTGATTGTTCAGAGAAACTGTCAAGAGATTGCACACGATTTGTCGACGTTCGTCATCGGGTAAGCTCCCGCTGTGTCACGAATGCTCCAATTCTCCTTCCATCGATGAAACATGCAAATAGGCTGATTTGCTGCAAGGGCATCTTCTAGGCAATTTGCCGGCAAGATAGACAAGCAAGGATACGAATGAGATCAGGGACAGGTTGGACTTGTTTGGCGTTGGGAACAGCGCGTGACGGCCCACATAGAAATCGTTGCATCACCATAGCTACCTAAAGGATAGTAAGTGTGCGTACGTTTGCAAGGTTGGATGAAACTCGAATCAAGATTCATTTTTCCGACCGCATGGCAGGTGTTGCCCCTCAGCCTCTAGGCGGCAAACTGCAACTTGCAGGGCCGGGATATGCGCATTTAAAATAGTGACGGAAAAGTTGTTTTTATCATTAACGCATTCACATACCCTCACATAAATTTCAGTACTGCACAAGAGCTGACATCCCATGCTAGGTGTTTGGGTTTCTCGCCGGATGTACCACGTGTCTTCCGCAGTCTCTGCGTCTTGAAAACGGCAGAGGACTCCAACAAACACTCTAAGTAGCGCGCGATTTTGAATAGCCATGTCAGGGGATCATATAGTGGTCGCTAACTGGGATACAGTTCAGCAGAGTCATTAGTACGAGCAAGGGTTCCATACATTGAATGTATAAATACAGTTGGAAATTATCGGACTAGCCTGACGCCAGGGAAACGTCATGTAAGAGACAGAAGATGAAGAAGGACAGCGATGTACATACGTTACTGCTCAACGTGATCTCCTCTCAACGACGTGCCTCTCACTTGACGGGGAGGGTCGACATGATCTGTTGCCCCAGGTGCCTCGTCATCGGCCAAAAACTCTGTCGCAGCTGGACCGTCATCTTCGGAGAGGCGAATCTGTCCTTCTTGTCTAGTCCATGTTTTCAGTCTGCAAAAGTGTTAGGGTGATGTTACGTCTCGCAAACTAGAGACACTTGCTGA
>JBBPQJ010000088.1:0-13939 GCA_038092415.1 Xerocomus tenax
CCAGGCCATCCAATGATGTCGGAACAAATGCTCTATCACCCGAGCTCAGGTTTCTGTCCTACTCGGATGCCATCAGCCGTGATGGCTAACCAAGTTCTATACGCACCTATTCCAGCTCCAGGTGAGTCCATTGGCGGGTTGTTGCCACAACAACTCACACAGGTTGCAGCCATGCCAGCTGAGGCTGGCATGATGAATACTGATACTACACAAAAGAGGACCCGAAAACGAAAGAAAGCAGCACCTGCAAATGAGTCAGCAGCACCTGGAGGCAAACGGCGGAAGAACACAAACACTGGTACTATCCTTCCACTCCCCACCAGTACACAGTCACCTGCTGAGTCGTTGTTGCATGTTGTCGCCCCCATCTGTGGTGTCGGTCCATCACGAGTGTCAAGCAGTGAGGCAGCTACTATAGCATTGCCGCTGGCCTCTGGAACAACATCCCGCGAGTCAAAGACTACTGCAACTGACATATGGTACTTTCTTTGGGCCATGAATTCCAACGAACAGCCTGAAAAAATGCCTGAGGATCAGCCACGGTTGACGCACAAACCAGATACGAAATATGTCGCATGCAGACTGTGTGGGTAAGTAGTATATCTTTATTATGCAGATGCTTTGTGACTCACATATTACCACTAGGGACGACAAAGAAAATCCACGGTGGAAGGTCTGGAATCATGGCGATGGAATGACTTCATGTTATCGTACACATTTGGCTGATAAACATGGAATGCAGTGGCGGGATATCTGTCGAACAATGCATCTGAAAATGGTAGCCAAAGGTGCCGAAGGGCGGGAAGATACTAAGCAGGCATCGTTCACATTGGAGATGTTTTACCACCTCCTCATGAAATGGATTGCCGCTGACGATCAGGTTAGATTCTGTGTTGGCCCTCAATGTTTGCTTCACTTACACCCATTGTGATAGTCCTTTAATGTCGTTGAATGTCCAGAGTTTCGAGAGCTTGTTTTGTATCTAGCAGACAGCAAGCTAGCAGACACGAATATCCCTCATCGAACGAAACTCACACGGTTAGTTTTGAACGAGTTCCAGAAGGAATATGAGAAGATCAAGGTCAATCTCAAGGTAAGACATCCAGGATCCCCGTTATTCCATTTCAACTCAGAGCTTAATGTTCACCTACCAGCAATCACTTGGGCGTATATCGTATACAACGGATTTGTGGAGTGATCCAAACCGTGATAGTTACATGGCAGTCACCGCACATTATATGGCTAGAGATGAGCGTGGCTACTTGATTTTTAAGTCACAATTGATTGCCTTCCGGTACATTGAAGGCTCACACTCCGGTGCTAATCTCGCTGATGAGTTCCTCAAAATTATTGATGGATTTGGGATTGCGCACAAAGTAAGTCGATTTGACAACTTGGAGGTAATAGTTGACTCATGTCAAGTTCACAGCTTGGTCAAATCACCACCGACAATGCATCAAATAACCATAGTATGCTCAAATGCATGGCCGAAGAACTGAATAAGCGGGGAATTCACTTCGATTCTGATGGTAACCGTATCAGCATCAGGAAATTAGCACATTACTTATTTAACCTTGTCTGCATTTTTTGCCCTTTTTTGCCTTTTTGCCAATCCAAAAAGTACAATCAGTATGAGAAGTAGACCTAAGTTGGTTAAGTTCATTTTCACATTTTCACACAAGCAGGACAAGTTGTTTAAGAAATCAAATTATATTAAGTTATATAAGACATAAAAAGCACTACCTTGTCCGACACCTACCACAAAAAAGGTATAAAAGGAGAAATCGTGTCATGCAAGTGATTACTCTAAGTGCTAATGACGAGAAAAAAAAAACGCTTGTTTGACAGATCTCGCGTACAGCAAGCGGTGACCAGCTTGAATGGCAGAGCTGTGGCACGAGTAATGAACGGGTCCATCAAACAAGTACAGCAACAACCCCGGGTCATCGTGTGATGGTGTAGCGGCGATCCCGAAACACAGTGACATCCCCACGAAAAAAACCCGTGGACGATACTCGCGAGAAGTAACAGGTGGGGTGGCAGGGTATGCGACGACAACCACAACAATAGGCGTCGACTGAGTGCGCATCATCCACGCAAAGCTTGCCATCTTGCCTGGGTTGTAGATCAGAAGGGGAACGATAGGGGAGAACGGGTGACTATAAGTGATGAACCCAAGCTTCTTGAGGCCTGCATGAAGATACCGGGAATTGAAAGCCAAACGGCGGATGCACGTGCGGGCCTCTGATCCGTCAGCGAAAGTGGGGGGAGATCAAAAGGGGAATGATAGGGGAGATTGAGGCCTGCATGAAGATACCGGGAATTGAAAGCCAAACGGTGGATGCGCATGCGGGCCTCTGATCCGTCAGCGAGAGCAGGGGGAGATCAAAAGGGGAACGATAGGGGAGATTGAGGCCTGCACGAAGATACCGGGAATTGAAAGCAAAACGGCGGATGCGCATACGGGCCTTTGATCCGTCAGCGAGAGTGGGGGGAGATCAAAGGGGAACGATAGGAAAGATTGAGGCCTGCACGAAGATACCGGGAATTGAAAGCCAAACGGCGGATGCGCATACGGGCCTTTGATCCGTCAGCGAGAGTGGGGGGAGATCAAAGGGGAACGATAGGAAAGATTGAGGCCTGCATGAAGATACCGGGAATTGAGAGCCAAACGGCGGATGCGCATGCGGGCCTCTGATCCGTCAGCGAGAGTGGGGGGAGATCAAAAGGGGAACGATAGGGGAGATTGAGGCCTGCACGAAGATACCGGGAATTGAAAGCCAAACGGCGGATGCGCATACGGGCCTTTGATCCGTCAGTGAGAGTGGGGGGAGATCAAAGGGGAACGATAGAGGAGATTGAGGCCTGCATGAAGATACCGGGAATTGAGAGCCAAACGGCGGATGCGCATACGGGCCTCTGATCCGTCAGCAAGAGTGGGGGGAGACAAAAGGGGAACGATAGGAAAGATTGAGGCCTGCATGAATATACTGGGAATTGAGAGCCAAACGACGGATGCGCATACGGGCCTCTGATCCGTCAACGTCGTCCTCCACAGACTTGATTGTGGAGATGGAACTCGGCGGTGGCATTGTCAGGGCAGCTTTTAATGAGACAGGAGGTGAATGAACGCCCATAATGCTGGTCGTACTGGAGACAATCTGGGTGAGGATCGGTGGCGACATTGCCTCAGCGTACATCCCAGAGTAACCTCGGACACGAAGAGCATCAATAAGATATTTCGGACCAGCAATATGTCCCCTGGCCGAATCAAAAGACTTGGTGATCGTTCCCATCAGAACGTCAACGGACCGAGGAGGAATATTGAAGTAATCACAGACACCGCGACCATGAAGACCGAGGGCACCAATCAAGTGAGCTTCAACAAATAGATGGAACTGGACGACTTTATCAGCGCATGTAACCGACGAGACGAAAATATTTTACCTTGTATTTCTTTTTAAGTTCGACCATGTGAGGCAGATTGACCAAGCTCCCCTCCATACTCTATAGACCCTCGACGATGAGCAGGATCTTCTTCCACGGACGGTGGGTCTTGGGTTGACCTTGACTGATTACTTCACGAAGGAGCGCTTCGAGGCTTTGCATGTCATTGTGCTTGAACATCCGAACATGGGCGCCGCTAGTCCTGACGCCGAAACGGATGGACGCATGGTTAAGCTCGTCGGAAATGACCAGAGACCCCTTTCCTACTAAGGCAGGAATAAACGCGGAGTTTGTTGCAAATCCCATTGAACTAATTAAAGAATCCTCCATGCCAACGAAACGGACCACGAGAGCCTCAGCCGTGAGATGGAGCTCGTTTGAACGACCTTCTAAGCGAGCACCACATGCAACGACGCCATAACGCTTGACTGCCTCCTCTACGGCATCAGCGCAACCACCGCGTGCCTGGGCAAATCCAAGGTAATTGTAAGACGAAGTGTTGAGAGCGCGTGTTTGCGTGCCGGGGTATATTTGAGTGTAATCGCAATCCTCAGAGTAACGAGCATATACAAGGATAGTGCGTCCAGCGACGCCAGTGACGGGATGAGAGAAGCAGTCATCCATGCGACGCTTGAGTCGACGAGTGTAGAACGAATCAGAATCCGAGTTAAGGGGCGCATAACCCTGTCAGAGGTATGTTAGAAAGACGAAAGTGGGGAATGAATTGCACATACATCGTAAGGCATGAGGCGTGTGAAGTACTCCTTGGCGAAACGCTTTCCAAAGAAATCACGGAGGTGACCAAAAACGATGAGCGTGAGGTAGCTTATGTATGTCGTGATCAGAATATAATATGGCGGTTCTTCTATTTCGTGTTCCGAAACAGGTCTGTTGGGGTTGTGTTATGAAACGCAGCGATAGCTCTCGTTCGCGCAATGACCAAACTCGGTGTGAATGGTGGTGAAGACTTGTTCAGAGGTGGGCGGGTGCGAGGACATGCGAGGCCTGTGCGGTTATCATCAGACTCGTGGAGTTCGACAGCGAGGCGGATGGGCATGGAACTAACCAAAACCCTACGGTAGGATCAGCTTGGTCGCCGAGGTCGCGTAGAAAGATGTGACCCTACCCTTTCTAAAAGCTGTTCATCAGATCATAATGCTCCCTGAGACTTTTCTCAATGGCAAGTGCGGTTTCTCTCACATCACGGCTCGTGCACTTCAAGTCCTCGCACCTGAGGTGGACAGATGAATATGTCACCCATGATGGCCGGCAGCCTGATCACGGAGATGAACAGGAACCAGTCATGGTACTTTTTGTCGGATGAGAGCGGTAAGGGTAGATGATGGGTGGAACTCGTCTGGTGAGCAAGGAGGTGAGACGACGATGTACTGATGAGCAGAACAGACGTACCTGAGTGTAGAGAGTTGATCAACCGGCAAAGTCAAACGCGTGATGATCAACATATTTGTTCACATAGAACATATTGAATGCGTCGTATGTATGAGAGGGCTTCAGGTCACGAGATACCGATTGATGACCGTAGATGGGAATCAGATGAGCGGCACGGTATATGGTGTCGATGTGGATGATAGCAATATGAGGCGAGCGGTTTGGTAGACAAGCGGGACGAACCCTCCACATTCCTGTGTTTTCATCGGGTGCATCGTGGATCCTCTCGAACCAACGTATGACGGCGCAAGGATAAGTAACCCCGTTGAACTTAAATGAAAAGAATGCCAGTACTCGCGCTATATCAAAGCTTCGTATGCTGTCGTCCTCGGAATCACTGCCGGTGTGAACGAAAACGCAATCACGACGTGGTCCCTCATTCCTCCAGTTTGGTGTTGAACGTATGTACTCTCGCTGCATCCCGTGAATCCCGCTGATGTCACTCGGAGCATAGAATCTAGAAGAGGCAGAATTAAAAGTATATACCCGCCCTTCAAATCGAGGGTACTCTGCTGTTGGCACAACCAGGGAATCACGAGGATCGTCCGGATAGAGTTGCTCGAATAAGAATCTGCGAACAAGGGTGGTGAGGTTTTGAACACTAAGTTCGGCCTCAAGACCGGCTAAATCCCGAGGTCTCTTTCGTTCTGAAATCAGGCATCGGATCAGACGCTACACCATGAGCGAAAAAAATTGACTTACGGGGTGTGCGCGCAAGCTGAATTTGAGCGGCTACACTCACAGGACCGTTGTCGGCCTCACACAGATCATGGTCTCCCTGGACGGTCCGCCTTCGGGTTTCCTGATTAACCTCGGGATTGTCGTTTGTGTTGTCCATGGCAGGTCCAGGGAAAGCAAGTTCTGTGATATGAAGGTTAGCACTGATACTGTCACGTACAAATACATACCTATCGTTTTCAGTCTTGATTCTAACTCCAAACACGAGCCATCCAGCATCCTTCGCTGATCGAAATCCACGCGTGATGCAGCAAGCTTGTCAAGGCGTTGGTTTGTTAGTAACATTTGGCCGAGTGCATTGAACTTGCTGGAACGACGCCAGGGTTCTTTGACAGCTTTGATGTGCTTGCACTCAGTTATTGACGAACAAAGACCATTCGGTGCGCCGAATTGACGTATAAGTTCAGGGTAGTGTTTGGCAGCGTGTTGGCGTGGCAGTGAGAACGAGCCCACAACGGCATGCTCGCCGGTCCTGAAAATTTCCCGATACCTGTGGAAACGTCCTAGCGCGTCGTCTATGTCTTGCACATCATTGTCCGAGATAACGTGCCGGCGACATAAGTAACAAAACTCTAGGAACGCACGCAGTGTGCGAACCATGTCCTGGGGAATAAATTCTTCAATTGCGGGGAGGTAGACCTATATCATGTTGTTAGTGCACGTGTGATGTCCAGGGAATCCTATACCTTCATCAATGCTTTTGAGTCGTCGCCCGTCCACTGTTTAAACCCGCGCCCTTGAGGGAAACGTCTTAGGCCTGAAAATGGCGCAATCGCTGCTATCCTGAAATATTTATGAGTAAGACGCACGCACGGTGATTAGAACCCACCTCCTGTCGATCTCGTCAAGCACTCGCGATGCCTCCTTTTGTGGGGTGTAGCGGCGCTTGATGTAAGCCACGGTCCAGTCGACGAGGTGATCTTTGAAACACCCTTTGATCAATTGGTGTAGCAAGTCAGGTGCAAGAAGGAGGTGGATGTCAGCGCGGGGGAAATCATTTGTGAATGGCTGGCACATGTTAGCACAAGTGAGATCATAGGACGAAAAACGTACCACAAAATCACCGGCAATCCCATATTCGTCCCAGAGTACATCAGGAAGTACCCGTTCGAGGAGTGCAGTGTCAAATTCACGGGTGCGATTGGGCACGAAGCCGTCTTGATCAAGATCCTTTGGCGGGGCTTGACAACTGTTTTTTTGAAGTTTTTTTTTTTGCTTGTCAAAACGAAGTGTGAAATGCTAACCGTGCACACCAACCGCGTACGATACACGCAAGGAGAACTTGCTCTTCGTAGTCCGCGATGTAGGGACCCAACCCGTAGACAACACGTCGATAGTGACCGTCGCCAAAAAGGACCACCTCGGGCCTTTCCATAGCCGGTTTGAGAGATCGTAAAATGAATGCAAGGCTGGAGTGAAATAGTTGCCGACGGAATCTTCGAAACGCTACATCGGATTGGTATTCCTTGCCAGCTTTGTCGAGTTAGATCATGTTAGATCATGGTTTCATTGCGAAAAAAAATCAGGGTGCTTACTCTTGGGAATAGCAAGGAATCCGATAAGGACGAGTGCATCCCGATGCGCACGTCGGACCTTGTTGCGAACATTGCCAAAGGAAAGGTAAAGTGGGTAAAACTCGTTGTTCCCAGTGCCCACAGAAACGGTGGTCTTGTCGCTCCCGAGAATCAAAGGAACGAAGGTACTTCCATGGGTATTGGGATCTTCTGAAATAAGATCCTGCAGAAGAAAGAAGTCAGCGTGTGCTAACCTAATTAAATCACATATGTACCGCTTGTTGCCATGCCCAGTCGCCTGACATAAAGTCACTGTATTGTCGGACATCGTGTTCCGTTGTATATTCACGAAACGGTTGTAAATCAATCTCCTTGGCAAAGTCGGGATTGCCAAGGAGTTGGTGAACGACTTCGCGGGGGTCCCGGTACCAAACCTCGTAACGTTGTTTCATCCATCCAGGGGGATTGGGAACGTCGGGAATATCACCAGTGTATTCGACGGCGAAGTTTTGCCATTTGATGTCGCCAAGCGGCGTCTTGTCGATTGTGTCGTACAAATGGCGATGATTGCTGAATGGTGGGTTATCGCCGTGTTTACGAAGTGTAGCAGCCCAGAGATGGAACAGCACATCTATGTGCGTCGCAGACATTTGGTTCTTTCTGAACAGAAAGTCGGCGACTTCGAACTGAACGCGATCCGTATATGGCGTCCAATCGTCGGGATTGCGTACTTTCGGCGCAGGATGGGAACCAGGGGGGAGGAATTGACCATGCGCATCGCAAGGTAAGGCTGGAGACATGATCAGCATAAGGATAATGCATCCGTTAACACACGAAACTCACCATTCAACTTCGGATGATAGTTACGATAAAATTTGTTGCCCGGACCGTAGAACTGCGCATCCAAGTCAGCGTCATGACCGAATGGACCTACGGGGGAATTGGGCTCGTCCCGCGGGGGTAAGGGATCGTCTGCACCATCGAAATATTCTCTCTCCCACCCCTCATCGTCCAGCTCCCGACTGTGGTCGTCATCGTCTTCATCTTGGTCCCAGGCATCGTGATTTGCAGCGCCATTGGCCCCACTATCAGGGGATTCCGTATCTAATTCCGCGTCCCCAGTAGCTTTTTCCATCTCATCTGAATGGCGTGTTGGTGAGGATGGTGGAACGGGAGCATGGAATGTTCGAAAATGGTTTGTCCGTCCTCGAATCGACTTGAAAAAACGCTTGCAACCTGGATGGATGCATGGGTATTGGAGCTCGCTGTATTGCGGGCGCATCTCACAAAATAAAGCGAGACGAACAAGAAGTCGGCGTGGAGAGTGGACAACGGGCGAGCGTGGACAACGAGCAGGAACGAACGAGAGGGGACGGCCAAAGAGTCAGTGGTCGGATAGCCTAAAGTGAGTAATGAGTATTGAGTTGTTTGCGATCAGGAGACTTACAAATAACATCAAGTTCCGGAGTCAGTGTGTCGGCTCGACTTAAAAACTTCTTTCCCTCTCAATCTCTGATTGCTACTGCACAAATGGCAGACACAACTCCACAAGCTCCTTCCCCGCGCCGCACTCGCCCATCTAACCAGAATAAGCATCCAGCGGCTATTCTGAAACCGGAGAAGAAAAGACGCACCAAGGCCGAGAAGGCAGCCGATGACCAGCGTCTGAAGGAAGCGCGAGCTGCCAAGAGCAAGGCAGCCAACGAGGGAGTCGAGCAACTAGCAGCCATGGAAGTAATGGCCGAGCAGCAGGAGACCGAGGCCCGTGCCTTTAGGCCCCAGCCCGTGCGTCCCCGACCACGCCCCAAAACGGTGAGCAACCCTAAATCAGGTTCAGGGCACGATGGTAAGCAGAGCGAGAGTGGAAACAATGGTATGAACTTACCGGCGTTTGCTCACGCGCCAGACGGTCAAGGCCAGACGGACGGCAATAACGCGGGGATTGACGTTGGGAGGGGAAGGCCTAGATCACGTTCAAGGCACGATGGTGAGCAGAGCGAGGGAGGAAACAACGGTACGAACTTACCAGCGTTTGCTGACACGCCAGACGGTCAAGGCCGGACGGACGGCAATAACGCAGACATTGGCGTTGGAAAGGGAAAGCCTGGGTCACGTTCAAGGCACAATGGTGAGCAGAACGAGGATGGAAACAATACTATGAACTTACTAGCAGCGTTCTCTCCTGTGCCAGACGGTCAAGGCCAGACGGACGGCAATGATCCCGACATCGTCACTGCAAAGAAGGCTCAGAGGCCGACGATGTCCTTGAAGGATACGATTAGAGCGAAAAGGTTAGAGGCAAAACGAGCAGGTAAGTACTTTTTCAACGAGGCCAGGCACGTGTTGGCTGTTCTCCTATCTGATCTGACTCATCACGATGACATAGCCGAAGTTGCCATGAGGTGAGTATTCCTTTTTCATCGATGTTGTTGCTACTAACTGAATCCACGCTATTTTTTCTTAACCTTGCGCTCAGTAGAATCGAGCCCCTCGAAGGGTATGCTCTTACCTTCGTATTACTTGATGTTTTCGATACTGACTGATCAACTTCCGTTGGATTCACCCCAGAACCAGCCGCGTTTCGAAATGGGTCACACAGGCAGCGGACGCAAGGGAACCGCGTGACGCCGCGGAACTCGATTCAACGACCTTGAACAGCTCCAACCCCTCTTATCGTTTTGTGCCGTCTTCAGTAACTTCCGTGTCCTCTCAGCGCCACTCCAAGCATGTGCCAACCGCCATAGATGACGCAGAAGCGGAGATTTTCGGTGATTATGTTGCTGCGACTGATGAGAGAGCAGCCACCATGCAAGGTCATTCAAACACAGTGGTGGGTTCCTTACTCGCGAATATCGTACCTATTTTATTGTTTCGTTCAGGGAATTGTGTCCGAAACTGACGACGCAGCAAATCCGGAGCCTGCGTTGTCGCAACTCCACATTTCTGTCAAGCGTAAAGCCGCCGAGGCCGACATCCAATCCGCAAGCGACCTCGACGACGGTCGCGCGTATACGGAGCCTCCGTTCACTCAAGTCCCTCTGTCGCAATCCCGTTCCTCGCGCACAGCCATCCAATCTACAAGTGACCTCGACGACGGTCGTGCGTATACAGAGCCTCCGTTCACTCAAGTCCCTCTGTCGCAATCCCGTTCCTCGCGCACAGCCATCCAATCTACAAGTGGCCTCGACGACGGTCGCGCGTATACGGAGCCTCCGTTCACTCAAGTCCCTCCATCGCAACTGCGTTCCTCCCTGGCTCCTACCCAGCGCACAGCCGCTAGGCCCATCGTTGTATCTGACAGTGAGTCCGATGAGGACACTTTCACACAGGTATTTCCACCGTCGCAACGCCGTGTCGTTTCAACTGCGACCAAGCGTAAAGCCGCTGAGGCCGACCTCGTTTCTGGAAGCGAGCCCGATGAGAGTGGCCCCGAGAATGAGGGGATGCAAACTGTTGATATGACCGTGGTGTCGAAGATCATGAAGCCGGTGGCCAGGACTCAGGGCCTGCGTACCACGGGCTCGGTAAGATTTATTAATCATAATGTGAGGACTTGGCGTACTAACTACTGCGTTAGACATCCGCTGGTATTGTTACTCCCGATGCTCAGGTCCCCGCGACATCAACCAAGAAGGCGAAGGTCAAGGAAGACGGTGAGACATGGACAAATTGGTTCTCACTCGCTACTAACGCACTGATAGTTGAGCCCGCGACATCAACCAAGAAGGTGAAAGTCAAGGAAGAAGGTGAGACGATTGACTTCAGACAAATTGGTTTTCGCTTGTTACTGACGCGCCCATAGCTGATGCAGATAATTCGACCGTTGACGGCGGCAAAAAACGCAAAGTTTACAGCATGAAGGATCTACCGGTACCGAGTGACCAACGCTGGTCGCGCAACATTATCGGCACACTGACCCTTTGGTGCGGCACCCAACCGAACGTTTGGACTATATCCGACCAGGACTTTGTGGACGCGCTGCAAGCTATATTCAACACTGTCTACCCCGAAGTTGATCATCAGGTCAACCTGCATGGGGCCGTTCATGCAGTGGTAAATGATATATTTAACTAGTATACTCGTCTACTGACCAAGCCAAAGGCCCAACAACGTATATCGGAGTGGCGAAGTGGCATCGGATCAGCAGCGCTTGCGCTGATGATTAGCTACTTCGCCGATCAGCCAAACACGAACGTAGTAGAGGAGGCTAAACACTTGTTGAACAACTTCCGCTTCTTGTTCAAAGACCCGTCGACCAAGGAACCGTTAAAACCTGAAGACTGTTTCAAGTCACCTTTCCTCTCTGAGCTTCTCGCGACGACGCACATCAGCGATATCAACGGATATGTACCCGTCAAAGGCTGGAATTTGAACGAATGCGTGATGGGCGAAGGTGGTGCTGGTGCCGTTGCCATCGCTTGTGTGGCGGTTTGCTTTTTTATTTACTTGCCTGTGCCTATGTGTACTGACTACATTTTAGCTCGAGCGTGCTGTCAGCTTCATCGCCGACGGTTTAATTGATGTCGAGCAGATAATCCAAGAAATGATCGACTCGAACGATGGCAAGATGAAGATTAAGCTGCCAAAGACAATGAACAAAGCCACGGGTCGCGAAACATCGGCGCCATACCAATTCTCGGCCCACCGTTGGAACCGAGACACGCTGTCATATATGCGGTCGTTGAACAGAAAAGGCCCCACGCTCATCCGCCATATCTTTGCAGAAGCTCAGGCCCGAAGGAAGCAGAAGGTTGGGGACATGGAACTCGATGGGGAAGACATTGACATGGAGGATCTCGACCCGCGCGCTTGTCTTGGTATCTTTTTGGCTTTCGTTCTACTTCAAGTGCTAACCATTTTTTCACAGGACTTTGAATACACTTTACCATTGTCGTCACTGCGCCAGTTCAATTTGCCACCCTTGCGTTGTCTGCTTTTTTCGCCGTTGGTTTGTGCCGCTGTGTTGTCTGCGCTTCCTGTCATCATTTGACCATGTTTCCCATCGTTTTTTGACTGTTTCGCATCAATCTTTTGTTGGCATTTCCCATCGTTGTTTTGTCCGCGTTTCCCTTTGTTTGTGCGTCTTTCTTTTCCGCTGTTGCGCTGTCTGCTTTTCTTTCTTTGTTGTCGTTTTGTCTGTTATTGTGTCCGCTTTTTTCACTTCTGCATTCCCTTTGCTGTTTTATTTCATATTGCGATTGTTTTGTCGCACCTTTTTTTTACCTTGTTTGGGCTTGCTTTTTCTTCTGCATTTCGCCAGTTTTCTCACTTATGATACTTACTCCCCCTTTTAATTTGACTTGCATTGTCTTTTTTTTCCTTATGATGCAATGAATCAATGCTGTTTTGACAAAGCAGAAGTGGAACAAGCTCTGAAATAAGTCTGATAAGTCTGAATTAAGTCCAATTCAAGATATGGGTTTGTATTAGGTGTGCTTTCCTGAGCTTATTTCAAGTGGACCTTGATACAAACTTACATAGCATAAATAAGCTGAGAAAAGTTCAAGAAGTTCAAGAAGTTCAAAAAGTGAGGTTGCAAGCCCCTACAAGCCTGAATAAGACCATTGCTATTTTCCTGATGAGGTTGGTGCTAGCTCATGCTTATTGTGAAACTAATGCTTATTCACAAATCACGATGTGGGTAGATGTTTTCCACACGTTGTGAACCTAGCAGTGTCAGCAATACTCGACGAGCTAAAAAGGAACCCCTCTATTCCTGTTCTTAATGTGACCTCGGATCCTGCCCTGCAGCACATACTTGAAGCGTATGCAACCGTTTTAAAAAGTGACCCTGTAGGGCACTGTCGGGAAATTGTGGCTGCATGCCGTGTGTCAGGTCAGCGACGGCAACGGCTGAAGGCTGTGATAAGAGAAGGGAATGAGAGTGGCTTTTGGAGAGGTAAGCTGCCTGACGGTGCTATAACATTGCCTGTCGTGCAGCTTCTACGTGACTGTGTTACTCGTTGGTCATCTACCTTCAAGATGATTGATCGGGTGATATTGCTCAATCCAGTGAGCACGTCCAATTCTTTTCATCGTGAATTTGAAGAATCTGATATAAACATTCTTAGGCAATTCAGTCATTCTTGCAAGAAAGGCAGAACGCAGACATCGCTCATCTAAACCTCGATGCGAAATCAATGGCAGTTTTGCAAGATATCCAACAAGTCATTGAAATCCCACATACCGTGCAAGAACTCCTCTCCTCTGAGTATACTCCCACACTCTCGATGGCACTCCCAGCTTACGAGCAACTCGTTATCAAGTGGAAAGAACTACAATCTACGATTTGGGAACTAGCGCATTATATTGGAGTCGGGCTCGAGAAACTTGAAAAATATCGCAATGAAGGACAGAAGACACGCATCTATGCTTTTGCGATGAGTACGCCATGAAAAGATAACCCAAAGTTCACTAATATTCATGTAATTCTGTTAGTTCTCAACCCAAGTTCAAAGTTCGAGTGGATCAAAACACACTGGTCGGCCCCTGATGCCCATCGAGCACGGGAGTGGATGATTGAAGCAGTATGTGTGTGAATGATCGTGCGATACACAAACTGAACTATTTCTCACATTTAGATGACATCCTATCGAACAGCAATTCGTCAAGGACAAGTCTATGCGTGCACAAATGATTTTCAGCAACGTCCAAATCAGCCTCTAAGCTTGAAGGCTAACCACTCACTCGCTGTGTCTTCAAATGCGACTGCGACAGCCTCCAAAGCGTTGTCCAAAGGATATGGACGGATGAACAACCTCAATGTCAGCGTGCGGCGCTCTCGGTCTGC
The DNA here is from genome assembly GCA_038092415.1 of Xerocomus tenax. Classification (NCBI taxonomy): domain Eukaryota; kingdom Fungi; phylum Basidiomycota; class Agaricomycetes; order Boletales; family Boletaceae; genus Xerocomus; species Xerocomus tenax. The sequence continues at coordinate 13,939 of JBBPQJ010000088.1, forward strand.
A
>JBBPQJ010000089.1:0-13926 GCA_038092415.1 Xerocomus tenax
AAAGGCACCCGACTGTGGTGCTGTGAGCACTGTACAGTCATACAGTGTATTACAGGATACACAGTACCACAGTCGGGTGCCTTTTTCACAGTTGCTCTAAAACTGTTTAAAATGGTTTTATTTTACTATTAGAACACACTTTTTTTGCACTGTACAGAACTGTACTCACTGTACTCACTGTGGCACTGGGCCAAAATGAGTGATTTGCTGATGTACGATTGTATATTTTCAACCACGCCACATCGTGCGAACGCCACCGCCATGTTTCATGCCCAGTGAGAACTGGGTATGCTATAGAGTGTTATTGGATGTTGCTACATGTATTCAGTCATATTCCTATGTCATCAGGTGATACTGTATGATATGGCTTGTTTGAGGGAGATCGAAGCTCGATGCCTTGCAAATATGCAGAGTTGTAGCTGTGCAGTGTTGTACGTTGCACATTGCACGTTGCACGTTGCATGTTGCACGGGCAAAGTCGCATGTGGCGTACACGTGTTGCTTGACATCGACGTCTGACTTTCTCCCTTCTCCCAGCTACAAGCCATGCCAGAACCGAGCATTGCTCGGTTCAACTGTGTCTGTTTGCGCCATGGATTCGGCCAGCCTCATATCGTCTCATCTACAACCTTCTTTCGTCACTTACAAGATGCCTCGTCTGAAGAGGAGCGTGCTCGCATTCAAGCTGCCAAGTTTAATGGGATCAACGGATCTACCAGACGTCGAGCAAGAGGGATAAATCTCCGTAGGCGGAATGGTCAGAACAACGCTCCTTCAATGCGCGATACATCGCGTCCACGTTCGGTAGGGTTTCATTCATTTTTTCTCCTTTTCGTTCATGTCATTTTGTAGATTAGCCCTATGAATATTGAACAGGATTTCTATCCTCGTTCACCATCTCCATTTCGTGATCCACCATCTCCCCGCTCGCCGTCACCTTCACCATCTCGTGACCTACCATCTCCACCTCGCTCTCCCACTCCTCCCGAACAGCCTCCATCTCGGCATAGTTCCATTGTGTATCGAAGGAGAGCAGTTCCCCCGGTCAACATAACAGACCTTGCCCACTCTGCAACATTCAAATTAATGTCGGACTCGATGACCTTCATTCAAGCGATCTCAAATGCCTCACTCTCAGAGCCAGTCGCCAAGTGGGATGACGATGCAATGGACAGGCTTCGTAACCCACCTAATGTCCCTCTCGAGATCGCCGACCCTGGAATTCGCCACTCCATTTCCATGTATCTCGCACTAGAACATGCTTCCCAAGATGCCTACGAGCGTATCGCTCGCTCCTTCAGACAAAACTTTGCCAACACTCCAGGTGCCGCTACAATCCAATCATACAAGAATGTCGAGAAGTTGATCGCTACCTACACAGGTGTGGAAGCCATCCTACACGACATGTGCCCGGAATCATGTCACGCATTCACTGGGCCCTTCGCCAATCTCGACGCTTGCTCTCTATGTCATGCGCCTCGTTGGAATCAGCAAACTCAAGGCGGAAAGAAAGTTCCAGCCCAACAGTTTACCACAATTCCCTTGGGTCCCCAGATCCAAGCGCGGTTTCGTAGCCGCGAAGGTGCTCGTGCGATGCGGTACCTTTGGGAACGCGCGCAGAAGATTTTAAATGATTTGGGCCGGCCAGGCTCAAATCAGCACGGTGTTCCAATTCTCGATGACATCGTAGCCGGATGGGATTTTCTCGGTGGCATCCTTGGTGGCGACATAAAAGAACATGACGTGGTCCTGATGATTTCACTCGACGGTGCGCAACTCTATGATAGCAAGGAATCCGACTGCTGGGTTTACATATGGATTATTGTCAATCTTTCGCCCGATGTTCGCTATCGCAAGCTCAATGTCCTTCCTGGTGGCTTTATTCCTGGCCCCAACAAGCCCAAAAATGTCGATTCTTTCCTTTTCCCTGGTGTTCATCATCTTGCAGCACTCCAACGCGAAGGGCTTCCGATTTGGGATGCATTGACAGACTCTTGGCATATCTCGTATCTGTACCTTCTTTTTACTACAGCCGATGGACCTGGCCTTGTGTACTGGGATGGAATGGTAGGCCATAGCGGTAAAAACGGTTGTCGCCTGTACTGCGGAGTTCTCGGTCGACGCAAAGGCACTCATTATTACCCAGCCCTTCTCTGTCCTCGTGATCGCCCACGCGCTGCCACTGATCATAATGATATTGATCCTTTCGAACTACCTGAGGGGGGGTCATTGGAATATGCTCAGAACTTGAAGAAGATCGTTGCCGTTCAAAATCAAACGCAATGGGACAAAATGAAGACAGAGACAGGACTTACAAAACCTCCTCTAATTCTCGGTCTACCTCCCTCTCGCTCTCTTGATGTGCCGTTCTGTATGACAACCGACATTATGCACCTCGCTGGCAACCTTTCTGACCTCTTGATTTCCCTTTGGCGTGGCACAATCGATGCAGCACCTGACGACGACAAGTCAATGTGGGACTGGGCTGTTTTACGTGATCTGGTTGTGTGGGGGAAACACGGTCAACTTGTCGAACATGCTGGCCACTACCTTCCAGGTTCTTTCGATCGCAAACCACGTAACATTGCGGAAAAGATCAATACGCAATACAAGACATGGGAATTCCACCTGTATCTATTTGGCTACGCTCCGATCTTCCTCTACTCACTTCTCCCCTCAAAGTACTGGTCTAATTTCTGTAAACTTGTACGTGGTTTCCAAATCATGTGTCAGCACACCATTACGTCTCGCCATCTCCAAGAAGCGCATACTTTGCTTTGCTCCTGGGAACAGGAGTTCGAGTTACTTTACTACCAACTCAAGCAAAGTCGACTCCATTTCATTCGTCCTGCTATTCATCAAGTTCTTCACCTTGTCCCTGAGGCCATCCAGAAAGGTCCCCCCATATGTTATGCTCAGTGGACGATGGAGCGGGCGATCGGAAACCTTGGCCAAGAGATACGCCAGCCGTCGCGTCCATATGCAAATTTGTCTCGTGAGGGTGTCAGGCGTTGTCAGGTCAACGCTCTACTTGCTGTCATGCCGGAGCTCGACGAATCGAAAGCGTCACTTCCCACCACCGCCATCGATCTCGGAGATGGATTTGCACTCCTTCGCAAGCGCGACAAGTACCTCATTTCTCCTGAACCTGAAATCCTCACCGCCATTCAAGACTACCTTCCTGCTGGTCAGAACGTGCCTCGTATCTTCAGGTGGGCATGGCTGCGGTTACCAAATGGACAGACGGCGCGATCTTTATGGCGTGAGTGTCTCAAGTCTCCCATTGACCTGCGGGTATCCCGAAATGTAAAAGTACGTCTCTCTAACCTATATGTATACAGTGTACTAATTCTTTCTGTAATTTAGTTTCTCCTGAACGATACAGTCCGAGTGGGTGAAGTACAATTCTTCACCCAACTTGGTCAAACCGCTGAAGATGGTACCGCATTTTTCAACAATGTTGCTGTCGTCAGACTCTACTCTGAACCGGACCCTCACCTTGTTCAACAATCCTTTCAAGTTCTCGCTGCCTCAACGCTGCTCAATTCGATCACGATCATCGACATCAAGACTATCAAGAGCGTTGTTGCAATGATACCACACAAGATTGTATTGGCGTCTGGGGTCGAAGAAGAACGGTTCTTTATGTTAGAAAAGCCAGGTTTGGACGTTTCGGACCTTGCAACACTGTACAATTTAGGACACGATGATACTGATGATGTAGATGCAGAGTAGCTAATGCAGTTTACATGTTTCCGCTGTTTAAATCATATATGGTTGTACATTGTCGAGCGGGAATTTTACAGTACAAGCATCTATCTAAAGTGATCTAGTTCGTTTGTTGGCCGGCTCATCGTTGTGAGCAACACTATTAGCGCGCTTGCTCACACTCCCTGCTGGCATGTCGAATGGGCGAACCATATACTTCGACGAATTCAACAAATCTTGGCAGGAAGTGGCACTTGGACGGCGGATCAGAACATTGCATGGGGAGATAGGACAGCTGTACAGTCATGCTCATTAATAAATACAATAACCAGAACTAGTATTGGATCGTACCTAGTAAATTCCTGGGAGGTATTTAGATCGGCAAGGGAGATCTCGACTTCTTCGAGCTTCGGATCTGGAAGCTCGAGTTTGAGGACAATCTGTTCATCTGGCTTGATGACGACAACCTCGCTCTCAGTCTGAACCGCACTAATAGATGATAAGTACACGTAGTATGAAAGAAACCAATATACCTTTCTGTGGTCAATGCATTCTCGGGTTTGTCAGTTTGAATTTCGCTGTGATTGGTTTGGATTAGGAAAAATAGTTTGATAAGACATACGTACACGGATGCTTTCTCAATTGGATCGCGTTTCATGCGAAGAACAATTTGCTACAATGCAATCAATAGACAAACAAAAATTTAAGTGTTTCTTACCTTTGTGCCCGGTTTCTGGATATCAAGTGAGAAGGTATATAAGTCCCATTGTGGGACAATATTATCGATGTCAAGGAGAATGACATCGCCGGACATGCCGACAACGGGGGCTTTCTTGATTGCTTGTGGGATCGGAAACATATCGGCTAAACAAGGTTTGTGTGAGATTATACAGCAATTTAAGGTTCGCGGAATATACCGAATCGGAGTTGCTACTATATCGCGCAGATCACTCGCATCTCTTACTTTTGTTCCCTTATCATCGACATCTTACTCAAACTTTTTCTCTATGGATTGCGGAGCTAATTTCGACTTCAGCTCGTTTGGCCCCACAAACGAGCTGCTACCATCAGTACAGTCATTCTCTAGCCGAGGTACCGAATCTTATCTCCACACGTCGCCGCCATCTTTCCCACAGTCGAATACATACAATGTTCCTAATCAGGTGTGTTTCATATATTAAAACTTTCTCACAGCGCATCCTATCCACTCTAGACCGCATATATGCAGCAAGAATTATCAAGGTACAAGGAACGCTGCAGTATCCTTGAACGAGAGCTGCTCAAAGTCAGCACAGAGCGCGATCTTGCAAAGTATGTCGCATATATTCAATTTAAGTGATTCACCAATATTCTGTGATTTTTAGATCCCTTTTTGAGCAGCTTTCTGGTCGGGTAGGCACAGCGACACTCACGCCACCCGCCAAAAAACGAGAAGACTATCCTAACATCCGGTTCTGGTCTCGAGAGGCTTACGGTACGTGGACGAGGACCGTCAAGGCTAGCACACACGCTCGCTGCAAACTAGCATATCTCGAGGACGAGACAGGCACAATGATCTCTGGAGAGACACTCAAGGCATTGCGAAAGAAGATCAAGAGCGCCTGGAAGGATCTTGCCATGGAGAAGAATGCTCCAAAGAAGTGGGGTGGAGCAAGCGCATCTGCGAAAGACTCTGTCTACAAGATTGTCTACAAACACTTCGCTTTCATGGAGCTCGCTGAAAACGACTGGAAGATGGACGAGTTATGTGGTCTCGACTATCCAGGATGGGTACGGAACAACACGGACGGGGATGGAAACTGGCTCGATACCACAATTATCAAGAACGAGGACGATGCTACTACTGGAGGAGAGCAAAGTGTTGGCATTCGAAAGCGTAAGGCAAACTCGAAAGGATCCCAACCTCCGTTGCGGGTGGAGAAAAAACTAAAGCGTAAGTTAGCCTCTAGTTATCATTCGTACTAACATTTTTCTAATGACAGAAGATTCAGATGATACGCCAGACGACTCTCCAGTCGACTCTCCAGTCGACTCTCCAGCCCCTGCTTCGTCCGAAACTGAGTTGTCTTCAGCTTTTGTTGAGGATACTACATCATATATGCGGACATCTCTCTCACCCACGCCGTCTTCTGCAAGTTCGCTCGTTGTAGCAACCAAAGAGGACCATCAGAAGACCATCAACATGGATGTTAATAGTGGTTTGACGGACATGGCTAGTATCAGGGCAAGCAATCCGACAATCGGCAGTGGAGATATCAGCTCAACGGGCATGGAGATTGGTGCATGTGACATGGAGAATAGGAAGGTGGACGAGGGCACTAGTACGACCAGCAAAGAGAGCGGTGGGGGTGGTGATGCAAGTACAGCCGGCGATGCTATCAAATCATTCAATCCGTTGTAAGTTTTATTTGTTCTAATGGCGATATTCTAAAATATTCCTGTAGGCAAATGCTGTCGAGGGACAGCTTGAAACTCAAGATACCTCCCCTTGTCAATATACCATCATTACAAGAGCATTCGAAAAGTGGCGAAGCTTTGGGTGAAGGGAACGCACCCAACAAAGATCGCAAGATGCGCGTGCCCAAGAGCAAGACCGCATAGTAGGTGGACCTCTTTTGGCAGAAATTTGACTAACATATAATCAGCTATCTATGTGCGCGCCGCTGGTTGAAACAGGTCAGCAAAACGGGTACGAACGAGCAATTTCGACACTACTGGTTCAAGGTCCTCAGTAACAGTCAGCGCGAGGTACGACAATATGATGCGATGCATTCTATCCTAATGCCAATTTCGTAGGCATACAAGACAGAATGTAGCGACCTGGTAAGTCTCCAAGTGAGGCTCGTCATGCAGTCTTACTTTCAAAAATAGATCGCAAAGGACATGTGGAACAACGATGTCTGCGACGGCACGATGTATTAGAAGGTTTCATCAGCGGCAGTCGATTATTCTCGCACATCCAGGTCATTTCTTGTCACCACCACCAATACCAGCTCTCAAATGTTTTCGGACAGCTCTGCTTTTATCCTCGTCGTCAGGTGCATTAATCGTTGGACACTTTCATTGGTAAACTGGTAATGTGGATGTATAGTACACATTGCAATGGAATACGTATCCAAGCATATGGATGCATTGTATAGCAGAACGAAAACTGAGGTAGAATGCATATCTGAGCATTTAGTAGCATATGGAACGAGGCAGAGATTGAGATTAAAAGCATATCTACGCAGATGGTGGCATACTGAACTGGCCGGGTTAAACAGATATGAGCAGGTTTGGGCAGATGCGAGCACAAAAGAAACTTGGGACGGACATGCTAGATTCTGATATGATCCGCTATTGCAGAATTATCATTTCGGAACATATGCAGACACTAAGCAGCAGACACTAACTCCCATTTTCTATAGAGGCTCCTGTCTACTTATGATATCGTATGTTATCTCCTAAAAACATGGGCGGACATTCCCGAACACGGGTAAACATGCCAGTTCTCACTGGGTTTCATGGCTATGGCCCCCCCATTCGCGGCTTAGTGGCTTTCCACTGGCACGCCCGTGGCACTTCAAACACTGGATGGTTGACCCACATAACGACACGCAATCCAGAATAGTCATTGTATTTTGTTGCACATGGAAACGGCCAAGTTCCCTCGCCGAAAAAGACAAGCCAACAAGAAGGACTGCCTTATAATTTTTATGGGTAGTAGCGACTCGATCTTCGGTAGAGGACAAGGCCGAACTTGTCGAAACACGTGACGGTCATTGGTCGCGTATGTCACATCGTGTACATGTCACGCTTGCTGCTGTACTACGATGGATGAAGACTCGGAAATGTCGCAGATATTCCCCGGCGAGGACAACGTGAACCTGTACGACGTCCTCGCACTCAAGTCAGATGCATCTCAGGAAGACATCAGGAAAGCTTACAGAAAACTCGCCCTTTTATGCCATCCAGACAAGCACACCAACTCCTCCGAACACGAACGCGCACACGCGTTGAAGCGTTTCCAGCAGATGGGTTTCGCCTACGCTGTCCTGAGCGACGAAGCACGGCGCAAAAAGTACGATAGAACGGGCACAACTAGCGACAGTATCATCGATCCTGGCGATGATGGCGGATGGGATGCATACTTCCAAGACCTCTTCGATCGAGTAACCCGTGGCAGACTCGATGAAATGAAGAAGGAATACCAAGGTAACTATCGGGTGGACGATACGCTGCGTCAAACTCACGCCTTGCATCTTCAGGCTCCTCAGAAGAGGTCCAGGATCTCATTACCGCATACCACGAAACCGACGGTGCCCTTGGTGAAATCATGAAACACATCCCACACTCGACTATAGACGATGAACCACGTTTCATTTCTACACTATCCAAGCTTATAGCCCAGAACGAGCTGCCCGACCTACCACTTTGGCGTTCCACATCTAGGGACGAGAAGGCCAAACTCGTCCGAAAGAAACAAGCGAACAAAGAAGCCGAGGAGGCCGAGGAGTTGGCCAAGGAATTGGGAGTTTGGGATGAGTTCTATGGATCAGGCAAGGTTGGTGCACGCAAGGGGAAAGGAAAACAAAAGGCCGATGCTGAGGAGGAAGATGTTTCGGCACTCCAAGCCCTCATTCTTCAGAGGCAGAAAGCCAGAAATGGTTTCCTAGACAATTTGGCCGCGAAATACATGGTCATGGACGAGAGAGAGAGTTCAGGTAAGAAAGGCGCAAAGGGAAAGAAGCGGAAAATGGCCGCCGAGCCCGAAGACGTTGAAGAAACAGGGTCCCCTCTGAAGAAACTTCGATCCGCCCTCCCCGAAACTGACGAAGAGATGTCCGAGAGTACCCAATCCAATCCTGCAACAAGCAAGGCAAAGGCATCGAGGGGTAGAGCCAGAGGTCGGGGCAGAGGTCGGGTCAAGAAGGCAATTTGACCTATGGTTGGCGGCCGTACTACACCTTTCTTCCATGTCACCCGCAACTAATCAAGGAGATGGCGTTTTGTGTATTTCTAATGTGATTAATCTATTTGTTACACGTATCTCACAGAATCAATCCCTAAACTCCTTCGTGCCTGAACAATAGCCACCAGCTCCTTGATACACTCCTCCAGAATGACCACGTTATCCAATAGATGGGACAAAGTGATGTGACTAGGCGAATGTCGGTCTTTGTGGTCATCTGACCCCTCAGCATCCTTGACGTCCCCTCCTCCCCAGTGGCTCCCAGCTGAGAACACGTCTTCCTCATCCTCACCCCAGCCAGACGTTTGGGTCGGTGCCCACATGCTAGACGGTTCAGAAGGGTGCGGTACGATGAATGGCTCAACAACGATATCTCGAGTCTGCTGATAATGGGGGGCAAAAAGTCTCGGCGTTACTGTCTTGCTATCATCTTCGGCAGGTGCTTGAGCTTCCGCAGGCGTTTGTGCCCTTGGCTTGTTCTTCCTCGGAGTGAGAAACGAAACTATTGACGAAGGGGTCTTTGGCTTGGACTTTGGACGTTGGGCATTTGTGTCTGGGAAATTCGATGATGAAACGGAAATAGAAACTGGGTTCAAAAGCCCCAGATCCATCGCAGGCTCAAGAGGGAGTGTCAGCGCATCCGTCAGGTTCTCCGAAAACAATAAGCCTTGTCGACGTTCAAGAAGGTATTTGTCAAAGTCGGCCACAAGCTGGCGATATCGTTCAAGTTGGCCAGCGAGGCTCTGGAAAATTGTGTGCACAACAGGGCGCGAGTTCTCGTCTAGTCGAGTTGCAGGAAGGATGTTGGTCTCTGTGGCAAGTTTTTCATCAATCTCGAAATCGATGGAACGGTCATCTTGCATGTCTTCCAGCCGAACATCGTTCGACACTGCATTGGGCGGCAGAACGTCGCTTGTATTGCATGTAAGCCACCCTGAAATGGACCTATTTGGGCAAAGCGCTAGTTCTGCCAATACACCCGTCAATGAAATGTTCATTTTGGGTGAGTTGGAAAAGAATTTGCGCAGTGAATCCAGAATGAGAGAAAGAATCGGGTCTTTGACATTCAGTCGGTGTCTCTGTTTTGACCGGGATTCGAGGTCCTCGTCGACACTTATGTGGAAGCAGGAATGATTTTGGATGGAAATTAGAGCGTCATGCAAGTAATGGTCGTACCCAGTGCTGAAAGCGTCGTCGTTGTGCGATGGATCAATGCGTGACACAAGAGCAAGATAAAGACCCATCTCGCGCTCGTGGGTGGAAATCGTCGTTTCCGGTTGTAGATATGTTGAAAGAGATGGCGGAGAACTGGGTGGGGATTTGGGCCCAACTTCCGCGCCGGGATAAATAAATTCTTCCTCGTCGCTGTCTTCTCCTGAGGCTTTGGGGGCCACAAAAGGCATGGCCATAACAGGCTCCGGATAGCTCGTTGCACTTGTGAAGGGGATGACCAGGATGAGTTCATCCACGCAAACTCGGCATCTCCGTGTAAGCATCGTCTGGAAAAGCTGGAGAGCCGCAGTTAAAGTAGCTTGATTCTGCGAGCGGAGATGGGAAAGAATAAGATCCTTCAAGGTGAAACGGGCCATTGTGGTGAAGTATTCTGACTGGCGTCTCGACTCTGGGGCTTCCATTTCTAATAACAGCATTGCGCTACTCTTGCGGTGGTGTATCCTCTTGTCTACAACGCTGCTAGAGCGGGATCGGGGCGGGATATTGTCACTGAGATTGAGCATGCCGTGCAGACGATGATGTGGTTTGCTAATGTCATCACTGTCTTCGCTCATAAGAAAATTGACAAGGAGGTCCAAGAGTCGACCGTCTTCGAGGGTTCGTACCATGATGTCAACGTAGGACATAACAGCGACAGCACTACCATCTAGGTCTGAGCATTCGAGGATAGAAGGGTATAGCACGTTTTCAAGGAATATTCTGCGCACAGCATCAAGGATAGACTGCACGATGGAGGCACCAACAAGACCTGGCGCATCAAGCCTACCATCTGCGGATTCGCGAATGGTATTTCTCCGAATGATGTCCTGCAGAAACTCGAGAAGTTTGAGGAAGTGATCTAGGCGTGCCTTGAAGTCGGGGTTAACAGACTCCTCGAGTCCGATCGCACGGTTCTTGTCTGTCAAGGCCTCTGCATCTTCCTTCTCCTGTTCGGTTGCTGGCCCGGCGCTGCCGAGAACCATGCCAGCTGGATTAGTGTCTTGAATTACTGGAGAACATATTTCGAGTTTGGAGGGGAGTAGAGAGTAAACAGCACCTAAGCCCGCACCCAGAACATCGGAGAAATCACCGTCCACGATATACTCTGCGAGGGCGATGGCAGCTTCCATGATCGGGTCTCCGACGGTCTGACCAGATCCTGCTTCCCCTCGCGTGTGGGTTGGACCTCCCGGGGACATGGCCACATCCATTAGGAAAAGGAGTCCAGCACGGGCGAAATCACCGATTTGACCCTCTCGATGCACGAAACGCAGAAGATAATTGAATAACAGGAACTCATACTCTGGCTTTCGTGCGACAGACGTTATGGTAGCTTGTGATGGGGTTGGGGAGACACCTCTTGGACCATCTTCAAAATTGTCTGGATACTCCTCGTCTTCGTCTTCGTCTTCGTCCTCTTCCTCCACTGCAAATAGAGGCTCAGAGCGGTACCAGTGTTTATCATGGAAGAATATCATGAGCAGCTCGCGATGGGTACGGATACGACTGCACAATATGCAGAGAAGATTGACCACTGCAAATTGTCAACTACGTGTCCTGCTCATGGACGCACGACTTACAATCCAATTCATACTCTGAAGGCTGACTTCTTACAGCATTCTTGGCAGCTCCCATGACTCTATTACGACCGTCCAGTTGTTCCTGTAGGTCATCTCCGACACAATTTCGGAGTAGCCTGAGCACGGCTCTGTGGACGGCCGAGTGGACGAGGAACTGTTCGTCCATGAGGACAACCATGTTCTGTACAGCTCGGAGAACCTCTGCCTGTATGCCCGAGGGGCGATCAGGTTCACTCAGACGAACAAGCGCGCCCAGCACATCTACGCGCGAACATTAGCAACCATCCTCCGTAGTTTAGAAAAAGCCTGACCGTTCTTCAAAAGGTACTCTAGACAGGCGCCAGTACCGCTTGATGAGAGTTAATGACAGGGGTGGGCGAGGTAGGAAAGGAGTGTACAGACCCTTCCTCGGTGCGGGAAGATTCCCACACGAGAGAATCTACCATTGACTGGAGACGAGCTGGGACATCGGTTGACTCAATCCCTCTCATAAGCTGTCGCTCATCGGGATGCTCAAGCGTGGTCTGGTCGTGTTCTGAATACAGTGGCCCAACACATGGGGGTTAAGAACAGACCTTGATGAGATTCCATGATCTATTAAATTCACCAATGTGATCATGCGTCGGTATCGAGGACGGCTGAGTGGAAGTTCTCAAGAACTTGGAAAAGTAGTCCATCATCAATATTGTGCATCAAACTCAAGGATCGTCAAAGAATTGTCGGACAAATCACGTGATCTATCTAGTCTAACTCAACGTCCTCTTCACTGTATTCTTCTTCGCCTTCTCGAGAAAACGACAATCGCGTCTGTTTCAATTTTTTTCTGGGTCTCGGGGCACGAGGTAAAGATGGTAATAGCTCCTTTGGAAGTATCGGTGGTTTGTATGTCGTGATCGGCCTCAGTGGCTTGGTCGTCTCTGTCCCTCCCGGCTTAGAAGGCAAAGAACGGCAAGTTCGCAGTTGCATGCCAGACCCTGTCTTCGGAGGGGGCTCATTTGCCAGTGCGGGCGGCTTGTCGGAGCATTTTGTACTGCTTTCTGCAAACACCGACCTTATGCTCTTCACGAATGGGTTGCATGGTTTGACGGATAGGGCTTCCCGCCGTTTTGCCAACGCAAACTCACTCTCGATCTTGATCCGTTTGTTTGAAAATTGGTGCACCATGTCGGCAACAGTGTCTGAACCGCGTTTGCGCAAGCGAGCACGATCAACTTCGAGGGGATTGTCAAGTGCCTGACCCATCCCACCAAAAATTGATCGCTTCTGTCGCGAGTTTTCAACGTTATTCGACAAGATATTTTGAGTACAAGCTACCATATCGGATTTGGGTGGTGCAGGGGAATTCTGGGTTTGCAGGATCTTCCACGGAGGCGGTGATCGAGCAATGGCCAATGGATCCGACTTACCGCCTTTGGAGGATTGTACCGCCTGTGCGGACAAGGGGAGAATATGCCTGTTCTGCGCCGGCGCATTCTCGTAAAAGGATGAAACATTGGAAGCAGGGTCGGAGGATGTCGATCGGGCGATCGGGAGGGACATAGCATTAGCAGATTCAGATGACTTAGACAGAGATAACGGCGTATCCTTGGCCGGTCCCTGGAGAGGAGGGACAAAAACTACAGTGTCTTCCGTGGATGACATGGTCCGAGTAGCCGTTTGTGGTATACTTGAGCTATCGACAAAAACAGCTTTGTTTGAGTGAGACATGGGATGGTTGAGCTGGTCGATGTGTAGGCGAAAAACCGATCGCGATGGACAAGAGTAGAGTGAGACGGGAACCGATGTGGTATATGCGATCTTTTCGAGTGTGTACAGGGCCAAGGAGAGGGAAGCAGGGTGAAAAAGAGAGTTGTTAGAGGAGGGACCAAACCCAAGGGAGGAGAGGCTTGCGTTGACCGCGTATGGGGTGCAACGCGTGAAACGCAAGTCTAGAGGTATTGTGTTGGGACACGCTGGGACAAAGGAAGAGTGGATGGGGACAAACCGACGGCAGAAAGCAGGGGGAACTTGTGAAGAACGGAGAGGACGTCGTTGTCGATATTTGGGCAGCCGTAAAGACTGAGCAATCTGAGGCCCCAAGGGCCGGTCCTGGTGTAGTTGTTCGAGGACGTGGCAAGCCCACGTGTGAGGGCAATGAGGGCGTAGGAGGAGATAGAGCAACCTCGGAGATCGAGAGCAAGTAAACAGTGAAGAGTACGAAGATTAACGATGTCGTCGTCGCGCAGATGGACGCAATTTGGGAGAGAGACGAGGGTGACGAGCGCGAAATCAGGCGATTGTGGTATTTTTTGGAGGAGGGGGAGATCGGGGTGAGAGAGTGGAAGATCGTGATCGTGGAGATGAGGTGGAAGGGGGTGGACAAGCTGGGCGAGGGTAGCCCAGAGACACAGGTCTGGCTTGTATGGGAGCGCGTCGAGGAGCGCGGGGTTGGCAGGGATGCGGCGGGGGTGGAAGTGGTGAAGCTGGTCTGGGAGG
>JBBPQJ010000090.1:0-13918 GCA_038092415.1 Xerocomus tenax
GGTTGAGGGACAAGCTGCAGACTTGGACAGTGGCTTCATCAAAGTGGACGGCCCGGCCAAAAAGGACGAGGAGAAGATGGGGATGACAGGGGCGGTTCAGGCATGAGTGCGACGGGCCTCATCAAACCTACTTCAGGACTGGATCGTTCTCGGGGTAGCGTGTACGAGGCATTTGATGAAAAGTTCAAAACAATGTAGGCATGAAAGATCAATATCAATCATAACCTGGAGGTTTTCTAGCGTATCGTATAGACTCTGACCCGGGCTGCTCGCTTGTATTACGATTCTAGGGAGGGCATCGTTGATTATGCGGCCATCGCCGTTGAGCTTGACCTATTCTGTCCGATACTTAAGGTCTCGGATACTCGCGTTGGCACCCTCCCTGGAGAGAGTAGGAACAACTATCTTCCGGAAACTATGAATTTCTCTCCAAGTCGACGCAGACAAGCGCGTCATTGAATTAAAAATATTTGCAACCATACTATTCTCTAATAAGCCCTATCCTTAACCCTCTTCGCGATCACTGCGCCTTTTTCTCCTTGATCGCCCTCGCTTCTTCCCTCCGCCTCGCCTCCCTCCGCTCCCATCCCCGCGTGATCAACGGCTTGGGCTCCAAGTCCGCAAACAGGTATTTACACGCTTTTTCAATTACCCAACACCCGGCGAAATCGGCAATCATAACACTCGTCAATTTCACCTTGAACTGCACCTGGGTCAGGACGCGTCATAGCAAACTGAGTGGGAGACATACCGCTGAGTCCATCTCGACGATTTGAAGCCATCGGTTCAACTCGGGGAAGAAATCGGTCGAGCCGGAGAATGCGACCGCGCTCGCACCGACGAGGCCCCACCACAACTTCGAATTTTCACGGATGCCTTCGCGGAAGGGTCGGCCTTGGAAGTTGATTGCAAATGTCGAGACTTGTTGGGAGAGACCCAAGAGGTAGATGGCCGTGTTTAACAGACTAGGCTCGAATTTTGCTTCCAGGTCGATGACACCTGGCCTGTGGGAGGCAAGAGTTGAGGGACTGTCAAAAAGGACACGAAAAACAACTCACGGCTCATAAAAGTGGGCCAAGTTCGTAATGTACACGAGCGACACAATGTGCAATGCGAATTGGATCAGGACAGACAGCAAAACGTAAAGGTTGAAAATATTGCCCAAGGGTCGTTCGCGCGAAAGCTTTTCGACAGGCTGAATACGATACACGTCAGCAACAACACGCATTACACAACACGCATACATCGTACCTGTGCGCGCGAGATGCACAAAAAGCATACTGACATCAGCATCCCGCTCACGGTCACCTGGTAATCGCCAAACTTAATCCCATCCAGGTACTGTACGCTCAACGAGTACGCAGTAATCAGACAGTTGAGGGCCAGGATCTTGTACATCTGAATGGTTGCCACCAGAGTGCAACGACCTTGCCTAATGATGTGGGAAACTAGGGGGGGTGGACATCAAGCCAAAGAAAAGCCAAGATGAATGAGACTCACTGGCTCCAACGTGCGAGAGCTTAGAGGTAAATGGAGCAGCACACGACGCGTCTCCAAGCTTGATCTGAGGAACCTCTTCATCGCCCTCCATATTGGCCAACGCATCCGTCATCGACGCCAAGTCAAACTACACATCGATCAGTACAGTGATCCACCGAGACCACGCCGAAAAATCGACCTTTTCCATCGGATTCCTCTGCCTTGCAATCTGTAAGTCTGCCGCAGCCTTTTTCTGTGCTTCGACAACATCCGGGTACAGGGGTGCAATGGCTGGTGGTACAGGGGGCGGTGGCTGCCCAAAGCGCGCTGATATCTTGAGCTGACTTTCGTACACCTTTTTGATCCGTTCCATCTTTTGGTGCTCGGCAATCTTTTGTAGATCCTCGGGCGAGCCGTCCAAGAGTGCGACGCCAATGTGAGCCTGTTTAAGCGCACCGACATCGTTCGTACCGTCACCTGCCATCAACGTGACATATCCGAGCGTCTTCAGGCTGGTGAGAATAAATTCTTTTTGGGCGGGAGATACACGCGCATAGACCCAGGTGTTTTGCACGAGGTCGTTCCAGCTAGGTAGAGATTGGAACTGTTTCATGGCTGCACCCGTAATACAGATGTCATATTCGTCGAAAAGAGATTTATCGAGCGGCTTGGAAGGGTCGACTGGGATAACCTTGCTCTCGTCTACAGTGCGCCAGCAGAGATCTGCAAAGACGTCAAAATGGCGGATTGTGTGGAAAAGACTAGTCATATACCGGCTTCGTGAGCAGCATTTTCCTTCACATCTAAGATGAGCGCGTCCCTATCGACGATTTCGACATCACGAGCGACGTGTACAGCCGTCAACGGATTGTCGCCAGTAATCATGATACACTAAACCGCAGTTTAGCATGATATCCATGTCCAACAAATAAACAATACATACACGATGCGACGAGTCTGCCAACATTTTGAGTGTCTCGACGGCATCCGCTTTCAGCGGACAATGAAAAACGAGGAATCCAGAAAACGCAAGGTCACTCTCGACGTCCTCTCGGTGAAGCTTGTTGATCTACAAAAAGTTCTCAGACCCAGGGAAAAAAGCGTGTCGAGGTGAGCTACCTTGTCAATGGACATTGAATTCAACTCCTTTGTACCGAGGGCGAGCACACGACTACCCCGTCTCGTATACCACTTGAAGGTCTCGTCATACCATTCCGGTACATGTGCAAGCATCCGCTTGATGGTCTCAGGGGCCCCTTTGACAGCCACAAGCGTTTTGCCCGAAGGAAGCGTGGACACGGTGGACATGCGCTTGAGAGCAGAAGAGAATTGGAAACGACGGCGGATGTAAATTCGCGACAAATTGAGAGTCTTGCCAACGGCCGGGGCAACCGAATCGCCTGTGTACAGTAGGTTCAGATCTAATACATGTACAATCCAATCTGAAGTCAAACCTTGGGAAATTTGCCATTCCAAAGCTTCCAGAGTGGTTTTTTCCATGGGGTCGCCAACGATCGTACCGTCATCCAAGCGAACGAGTGCGTGCGCAGCTGCGAGACACAGCTGGGTTTGTTTTCCAGAATCTTTCACTTCAACGAGCTTCAACTTGTCCGAGTTGCTAACGATCCACGTCAACAGAATATACCAACGAAGGCACGCCACCTTACTCGATGCCTGCAACACCCTCGAGAACTAAATTCTCGGCAGTGATTGTGCCCGTCTTGTCAAAGCAACATACATCGACCCTTCCAGCAGAAGGAATGCGGAATGGTTCCGTGCAGAAAATGGCTATTTAGAGTGATCAGCCTAACCCAATGTTAAACGGATTGACATACCATACTTGGACAGTGCCACAAGCGAAGCATTGACCGCGAGTGAAAGCTCCATCGGTAGCTCGGGTGGCACCACACTAGTCACGATCAAAACACACTCGAGCAACAACTTGGACTTTTTGAGGTCTCTCTCAATACCTATCCAATCAAAATGTGAACATCGGTGCCAATTCCTGAACTCAAATCCAAAAGCACCTTTGACCCAGACATACCAGCTTGCAGCGATCGCAAAGATAAGCAAAAATCCAATGAACAAGAAAGACTCCAAGTTGTTTGCAGAAACGCGCTCCGTGGAGAAGATCATCGTTCGGACCAGTTGACCTTGTGCTGTACCAAATCCGGTGCGCAATACGATGCCAAGACATCCCCCATCCGGTGTTCCTGCCGATGTCTGTCCCTGGCCTAGCAGCAGCATGAAAACCAAGCATAAACGTCAACCCGAGAAACTTACTCGTGGG
Source organism: Xerocomus tenax (assembly GCA_038092415.1). Taxonomy (NCBI): domain Eukaryota; kingdom Fungi; phylum Basidiomycota; class Agaricomycetes; order Boletales; family Boletaceae; genus Xerocomus; species Xerocomus tenax. Next base: position 3,770 of record JBBPQJ010000090.1, read on the forward strand.
GCTAGCTTGTAGCACTTTTGTACCACTGAACAATACCTCATTCTTGTGCGCACTGTCAACGTCAATCTTGTCTGAAGTATCCAGGAGCTGGATAGATTCCTTGAGGAGGGGTGTCGATTCACCGGAGAGCATAGCTTCGTTGACGATGCAAGTACCATGGACCAAGAGAATGTCAGCAGGCACAACCGTTTCCGAATGTAGACGGGCTGGACGATTGTCGTTATATACTAATGCGAGAATTTGAGGGGCACACTGACCGACCGAAACCACGTCCCCTGGGAGGAGTTCATCCGTCTGCAAGGTCGTCCATTTGGAGTCGCGCAGACACTGAATAGGATATGGAGCAACTGACATGGTCCTGAATTCCGTCAGTGTTCTGAGCCGCTGTGCAATGTTGATAAGTCGAAATGAAAAACGCGTGTGGGGACGTACCTGCCAAACCACAGTGCACTCGAACATGACAAGCATGAACAGAGTGAAGATGCTGTAATACCAGTACTCATCCAAGCACCAGAGGGCGACACAAAAGATCTGGAAAACGAAGAACGGTGCAGTTGCATGTTCACCAAAAAGCTCGCCAAAGGAAGGAATCGGAATGTTGAACTCGTTCTTGCCGTACAAAGACTTGAGTGGTTCTATCTGCTTTGTTGCGAGACCGGGAGGTGCGAGGAAGTCGGAAAGTGGGGGACAACTCGTACATGGATATGGGAGGCGGGTGAAAGTGATTGGCGAGGCCTTTGCTACGACATATGTATCTCGTTGGTAGTTGAAGGTATATGACATGGGCTGAGAAGGGATTCTCTTGACGAGCGGTACGATTTCGCCTTGGCCGCGATGCTGATGGGGGACGAGACGAATACAGTCAGCATCTTCGATTGAAGAGGCCTTTATATAGGGTGAGCAAGGGAACAAAACACTGAGTGGGAGGTTATACCGTGCGTGTGGTTATCCAAGCCTTTGCACTGGCGCTCCAACGTGTGACGAGGAAGCTGAGGGCATGACCCGCGCCAAGAGAGACACAGGCAAGAAAAGTCCATTCTTCACTCTTTATCCAGTCGTCATACTTGACATAGTAAGCATATGCAAGCAATGGATAGAGTGAAAGGAAGGGGAGTGTATAGATGTGTGTGTACCACGGAAGGGCGACGTGAAGACTCGCCCTGGCGATTTCATTGGACTCTACGTGAACAGATACCCTTGATAGACGGTGTCAGTGAGACAAGAAGTGTGCAGAGAAGAACGACCCACATGTCGTGTACTCTGGTGGGGTGTCGTGTCGAATACACCACCACCAGTTATTAGCTAGCGTCGTAACTAAAGGTTGGTGAAGAATGGCAAATGCAACGAGCGGAGCTCTGCAACTTGGCAGAATACGTGGCCGGACTGGAGAAAGTTTCTTAAAGGCGTTTCCGGAAAGACAATATTTTTGAGATGCCGGTTTGCTTAGTCATCCATTAGATTCAAAGTCTTAGTAGGCTACGGCTAAGTACAAATGCAACAGATCCACCCGTAGGATAAAAGTGATGAAGCCGGTCATGGATGTATCCACAGCTTCACCGAGTCGTTTTCACTGCCATTGCTATCTGTGTGGTTGGGCTGTGTGCAACCAAAACCACTTCCGTGGTGATCGTGGGGCAAGGAAAGCAGCGGCAAGGGAGTGTCCGCATCTTGGATAGGATCCAAGAGATCAGTGGTGCCGCCACCGCACTTGACGACGTCGCGTCTCCATTGGTCGATTGACCAGAATGCGTCCGTGGAGCAAAACACGGCGGACGGCGAATAGAGTTGGTCGTGGTCGATATAGTCTGTGAGGAGGTCTGAGGGAGCCAGGTCTGGTACAGTCTTCTTGCTCTGGGGGAGATCCTCTGAGCCATCCCAGCTAATGGGATAGAAAATGAATCGGGGTGGGTTATGACTGCGAATGCTGGTCACACAAAGGAACTACAGCGACGGTCGTCTCACCATGCTAGCTGTGCGTGGGCTTGGTCGGGGGTTGGCAGGGTGACGGTCGTGTCGGAAGGTGTCACTTGTACCAGCGGGTCGTGTGGGCTGACATTCGCGTTAGTCGCCACCATTGCGCACCGAATAATTTCACTCACAGCGACGACTGGGGCGACTCACCGGTCGTTTTGAGGACGTCTTTTGGATTCATAATGGTCATGTAAATGCATTTGGGTGTACTTGGACTCGATGATATTGAGCCATTCCAATTTGTTTGACCGTATTTGTCTCTTCCTCGTCATCCTACACGTCGACTTTCTCGACGACGAAAATCATCCCTTACCATGCTCAACTTTGAGGACGTCGAGGAGCGCGATGGTGAGTCCTAGTCGTCTAATACGCTTTGATTTGTGTGTAATATCTCCCCAGGTGTTCGACTTTCGTGGAATGTCTGGCCATCGTCGCGCATGGAGGCAACCCGCACGGTCGTGCCCATATCCGCGCTTTACACGCCCCTCAAGTACCGCGAGGATTTACCCCCAGTACTATACGAGCCAGTGACGTGCAAACCACCATGTCGTGCCATACTCAACCCTTACTGGTACCTCGTTTCTTACACGTATTTTTCGCTTCTCATCATCCTTTAGCCAAATCGACATTCGCGGAAAGCTGTGGATTTGTCCTTTCTGTCTTTCTCGCAACGCTTTCCCCCCACATTACAAGGACATCTCGAACACAAACTTGCCAGCTGAACTCTTGCCAAAATACACCACCATCGAGTACACCCTCTCCCGTCCAGCTCAGGTACCCCCCGTATTCCTGTTCGTCGTAGACACCTGTCTCGACGAGGAGGATCTTAGAGCACTCCGGGATGCTATCGTCGTCAGCCTCAGTTTACTCCCACCCTACGCCCTTGTCGGTCTCATCACCTATGGCACCATGGTGCGTAATCCTCCTGACTGTATCCGTCATTCCTCACACCTGCATAGACTCAAGTTCACGAAATTGGCTATGCAGAGTGTAGTAAATCCTATGTTTTCCGTGGCGGCAAGGAGTACACCCCCAAGCAGATCCAAGACATGCTTGGCTTGAGCGCGACCACTCGTGCCGCACCTCGTCCTGGCCAACCAATGCCCCAACAGGCTTTTGGTGCTGCTCGATTCCTCCTCCCGGTACAGCAATGCGAGTTCCAGTTGGCTGGCATTCTCGAGACTCTCGCGCGTGACCCGTGGCCAGTGGCAAATGACAAGCGTCCACTTCGTTGCACTGGTGTGGCTATCAGTGTTGCTGTTGGATTATTGGAGGTCTGTGTTTTCTTTGTATCCCTCCGTTTATTGCTCATGGTGGTCTAGACTACATACCCTAACACCGGTGCTCGGATTATGCTCTTTGCTGGTGGTCCAGCAACCGAAGGTCCAGGTATGGTCGTGAGCAATGAGCTAAAGGAACCGATTCGTTCACATCACGATATTGAACGCGACGGCGTAAAACACTACAAGCGTGCTGTCAAGGTACACGTCCCCGCATCTACTGACGTGTCCTGTGACTCAATTTGGTTCATAGTTCTACGAGGGTCTCGCCAAGAGGGCGTCAAACAATGGCCACGTCGTCGATTTGTTTGCTGGCTGCCTGGATCAAGTCGGTCTTTTGGAGATGAAGTCGATGCCCAATTCGACCAACGGCGTCATGGTCCTCTCCGATTCGTTTGCCACCTCAATTTTCAAGCAAAGCTTCCTCCGTGTATTCACTAAGGATGACCAAGACTTCCTACAGATGGGCTTTAACGCCACCTTTGATGTCCAGGTACTGTGTCTTTACTTCACTTATAATGTTCCTTGATCTCAGGCACCGCGATAGACCACTAAGGAACTACGAGTCTCTGGCCTCATCGGACACGCTATATCAGCTGGTAAAAAGTCGGCTTGCGTGGGCGAGACTGAGATCGGTATTGGTCAAACATCGGCGTGGAAACTCAATTGCATCACACCTCGAACATCTGCCGCCGTATATTTCGAAGTCGTCACCCCTGCGGGTCAGGCTCTCCAACCTGGCTCACGCGGTCTCATCCAATTCGTTACCCATTATCAACACTCGTCCGGTCAGCAACGTTTGCGGGTGACAACCATTGCACGTAACTTTGCAGAAGCAGGGTCAACTAATATCGCCGCCTCGTTTGATCAAGAAGCTGCGGCTGTGCTCATGGCCAGAATAGCAGTCTTCAAAGCAGAGATTGACGATTCGCCGGACGTATTGAGGTGGCTCGACCGTATGCTCATTCGACTGTGTCAAAAGTTTGCAGACTATCGCAAGGAAGACCCGGCGAGCTTTAGGTTGACTGACAACTTTAGCATTTACCCACAGTTTATGTTCCATCTGAGGCGAAGTCAGTTTTTGCAGGTGTTTAATAACAGTCCGGACGAGACTGCGTTTTACAGGTGCGTCGTGCGCTTTTTTCTTGTTTTCATGCTCACGTGTTTGCAAGACATATCCTGAACGAGCAAGACGTTAACAACTCTCTGATCATGATCCAACCCACGCTCATGTCGTACACGTTCGACGTTCCCCCACAACCCGTCTTGCTGGACAGTGTTTCGATCAAACCCGACGTGATCCTCCTCCTTGACACCTTTTTCCATATCCTCATCTTCCACGGCGAAACCGTTGCCCAATGGCGCAAAGCAGGCTACCAAGATCAAGAAGGGTACGACAACTTCAAGGAGTTGCTCGATGCGCCGACCGCAGATGCGCAAGACCTGCTCACGGACCGGTTCCCGATCCCGCGGTACATTGTGTGTGATCAGGGTGGGAGCCAGGCGCGGTTCTTGTTGTCCAAGCTGAACCCGTCGACGACGCATATGTCGGCATCCATGTATGGGTCTGCACAGGGTGCTGGTGCTGGGCAAGCGATTTTTACGGATGATGTGAGTTTGCAAGTGTTTATGGAGCATTTGAAACGATTGGTGAGTCGTTTGTGCTTGTGGAGACTGGAGCTGATGGGGCGTTGTAGGCTGTTGGGGCGCAGACAAATTGAGAGGGTTTTTGTCATTTCGTTGCTTTTTTTCGTCGATATTCTACTGTGTTCCCCTGTCAATGTGTCTTTCTTATAAACAGAAAAGAGTAGATGGAATGCATAGAAAAACGGAGCGACTGAGGTACTCGTCTGCCCCCGTTTGATCTGCTGAATCGATACCAGGTCACAACTGTTATAAGTACATGAGGTATTGCGAGTTGTAGTACGACAGAAATGATGTCATGCAAGAGGATGGTAACGTGGGACGACGTGGACAATGGACAAAATTAGAGGGTACACATGCAAAAACCAGCAATCATTACTTTGGCTTGAGTAACACACTCGTCTCGATCCAGTGATACATATTTTTACCCCTCTGCCAGAGAGGCTTGAGCTTCATCACAATATTTCTTAATGCAGCATCTTTGTGATCATGCTCGTCCAAGAAGTCTTGTGTAGCCAAGAGGAAGGCTAGTTTGTCATCTTTGACATGTTTGTACACAAGGGAACCACCATATGTGACAATTGTGTACTGTGGATGGGTGTCCTGGTGATGATGCCGCTTCTCAGGCTGCTTCAAGAACTTCACAGGCTGTGATGCAATCTCCCCTGTTTTTCTGTTTGTCCAAGGCTGCAGCTCTGTACCCAGTTGGGCAATCAACATGATGTACGGGCATTTCTGCGACGTATCGTCCTCAACGTTGGGGAAAAAACTGATATCTTCCTAAGTAAAAGCAAACTGTGCAGGAGAACTGTGGCGGAGATGTCTCTTGACCTGAATCAAGATTGCAGACATGGATGATTCCTGGAGAGTCGCTTCCTTGTTCAGTAAGACAAGGATTGCAATGTCCACATCATTCTGTTTTGGGTGATTGATGAAAGCTTCCCCTCTGATGAATGTGGCAAAAAGGGCCTCTGAGGTTATCTGATGTTGTCTGCAGCCTTGGCAAAGTGGGTAAACCATACAGTATCATAGAGTGCATCTGCAAACCACCAAAACTCACCCAGACTCTCCCAGCAATGTCCTCTAATCTACAGAATGTCACAGAACTCCCAGAACTCCCAGAACTCCTAGACACCCAGTACCACAGACATACAGTGTGCCACAGAAACACCACCTAAATCACAGAAGTCCTAGAACCCTGGGCCCCCAGATCCCCCAGATCCCCCAGATCCCCAGACTTCCAGAATATCAGACTCACAGACCCACAAGACATTATAGAATACTAACCTTGATAGTGCTACAGTAACCTTGACCATCCTAACACTGATAATCCTAACACTGATAATCCTAACCAAATCTAACACTATGAGACTATCCTAACCTTGATAATCCTAACCTAATCTGACACTATGAGATAGAGGAGAGAAAAAGATTATAGGAGAGGGAAAGAAGAGAGGGGGAAATCAGAGAGAGGAGAGGATCAGAGGAAGGGGAGGGGATCAGAGGGAGGAGGGAAGGGGGGTTTCAGAATACAAAGTACTCCAAATGGCAAAGGGACAGAGGAGTATGAGCCAAGTGGGAATACTCACTTGGTAGATGAACGTTGACAAGATAGTCAAGGAGGTCTTGCTTAAGAGTAAGCAGGAAGAACAAACTGATGATTATTCATTAAAAGGAGAGAGCAGTAAGGATCTCTCCTTATATACTGTATATAATTGTTTGTATCTATTTGGAATAACAAACATGTATATCAGCTTTGTCCAATAGGAAAAGTAGCTCTATTTGAATAGCTAAAATCTCTCATATCTATAGCCAATGGGATATGATATGGTTATCACCCAATAGCACAATATGAGCAGTGCCTAGTCACAATGACTTATGTCAAGTCATATTAGTCATGTTACCTTTATAGTAATGCTGTGCACCAACTAATGAAATGAGGGTGGCTTGGTTTTGGGCTGTTGGCCCAAGAGGGGGGAGAGTTTGAAAAATAACTTTTGCTACTTAACATTTATGCTATTTCATGTATTGATGTTAGGTCTGTACATAATAATTTGACTGATTTGATTGATTTGACTGATGTATCAGTCATAGTCTCAACAGAAAAATAAATTTTGACACTCAATATTTATGCTATTTCATACACCAAACTTAAGTCCACAGGCTAATGATTTTTGATATAGATATCTAGTATCAAAAGTGAATCAAAGAGAATACCTATTGTACAAATCAAAGTTGTAAGTTTCTAAATACTTCAGTCCAAACTATATTGGTAGTCTTGTTATCTTCTTGATCAATAGGAAGCAAAACTCTGATGTTTCTTGGATGGGTACAATGTGAAAGAGCCACATATAATTGTCCATGAGAGAAAACTGGTGACCTCAAGTTCAATCCAACATGTTTCAAAGTCTGTCCTTGAGACTTGTTGATGGTCATAGCATATACCAGATGGATAGGAAATTGAAATCTCCTGAAAGGAACAGGAGAGTCACCCAGACTAACATCAAGGGCCATCCTAGGTATCAAAACCACATTTCCATCTCCATTTTCAGTGAGAACATGGCATTCCAAAACTCTTTGAGTTGCCCTAAGAAGTCTCAAGTGAGTACCATTGCAAAGTCCATGAAGAGGATCCAAATTGCATAGGATAATTAGTGAAGCACCAGTTTTGAGTTCCAGCTTGTGAAGAGGAAATCTGGGAGGGTTTAAACTGTGCAAGACCTCTGGTTGGATATAGTCATACTCTGGATCACTGATAGAGTCTGCACTGAGATGAGTAGTTCTCTCCTGTGATGCAACAGAGTCCAACATAGAGGCATTGATCTCATGGATTTGATCATTTCTTGGACAAAGAATGGTATGATCCAGGAAATAGCTGTCAGGTAGATGCTGGTTTTGGGCAAGAATCTGAGAGTATAGAGCATGTGTGAGAGAGTCAATGGTGGCACCACAACACATGTGCTGTGGAAGCACAATATCACCATCAGTGACACCTATTTGTAGCAACTGTTGAGTCCAATCATCAGACTCTGGATCTTGACCAAGGCACATGTTTTGATGAAGATAGTGAACATTCATAGTTGACCAAAGATTAGAATGAGTAAGAGTTGCAGGGACAATTTGTTCTCTTGAACCATGTTGGATGACAGGAAGAGTTTGTCTGAAGTCACCACTAAACAGAACAGTTATTCCTCCAGGGGAACGATGTGACTGATTCAAAAGATCTTGTAGAGAGCGATCTACAGTTTCAATCACATAATGATTTTGAGAGGCAGATTCATCCCAGATGATGAGTGCAGTCTCCTTTAGAAGTTCATGAATAGCATCATCCTTTTTAATGTTGCAAGTGCTTTGCTCATGGGCATCGATAGGGATTTTAAAGCAAGAATGAGCAGTATGACCACCAGGTAGGAGAAGAGAGGCAAGACCAGTAGAAGCCACACAGAGGACAATTTTATCTGTTGCATGAACTCCAGCAGCTATGAGTTTTGCCAAGTAAGTCTGGCCATAACTACCACCACTATGAAGGAAGAAAGTAGAGCCAAGAGAATTATGGACACTGTTCAAGACTGAATGATAGAGGGCACTCTGTTGAGGGTTGAGAGTTGGAAGACCAGCATCAATAGTCTGTTGTTGCTCTTGTGGATTATATGCCAATTGCTCATTGACAAGCAAATTTCCTCTTTGAACATCCCAGTTGTGTTGTGGTCTAGGCATGGTTGGAAAGTCAAGCAAGCTTTTTTCCTTGTTTATGAAGTAGCTGATCTATCAGATGAAGGCCATAACCATAGATCTGGTCTTGAGTGGGCTGGGCAATGTGACGAACATGAGTGAGATGATGTTGTAGATTATCACAAAGATGATTTCTGGTTGCATCCCATAGTCTATGAGGATCCACAGGAGAGCAATGGATAAGGATGACCACAAAAAGATGATGAAGTCTTCCATCCATGGCAAAGTGAGCAGCCTCTTGAAGACACAATAGCCATTCCCTATCATCTTGTAAAAGACCTCTTGTACGACATGCTTCTTTAAAAGACTCATAGAGATGACCATTCACAATATGAAGATCTTCATAAGAAGTAGCACCTATGAAGATTGAAATCAAAACATAATCATAGACATATGAAAAGATATATACTTTTGACCACAGTGAGCAAGAGACATAAATAGAAGACTTCATCAGCAGAAACAGGAACAGAATGCATGTGTCCAATGACCTTGTATTGTTGACAGACCTTCTAGGTTTTAGTTCCTTTAGTCCAGGCAAATCCTTTTGGAAACTCTTGATAAAGGAAAGTATGTGCACCAGCAGCAATGAGATCAGGATCCTGATTAGCTTTGAACCAACCCAACAACTCAGTATCCTTGGGATTGTTGACCACTTCCTCCAATTGAGCCTCAGCACGAAAGACAATATTTTGTTGGTTAGGGAGATGAACAGGAAGATGATAGATAGCAGGCCATTCTTTGTGCATCTCAAACTCAAAGATATTATGACAGGCTTGAGTGGAGGAAATATATCTGGCATCAAGTTAGGAGGCAATCTCATTCTCCTGACCACCAGCCTGGATAGTAGCATGATCTGGGCCCTTGTAGATGTATTTGTGGATGTACTTGATAGCCTTGATAGAACTACAAACTTCCAGATTGATATCACAATCAAACTGAACCAGGAGTTTTCTAGGATAAGCAACTACATGTCTATTGTCAAAGATGTCTTGACCCTTTTGAATAGTTCGCCCATTTTCAGGGCGAGCATAATCAGGATAGCCATCCTCCTTGATAATGGTCTGATCTGTGAATATCTTTGGAAAGCACTTTTTACAAACATTGTTTTCTAGACATCTTTGAGAAGAGCAAGGACTATGGAGCATATATCTAGAGACAACAGAGTGAAGTTGAGGAGAGTCAACAGGATCTGGAATTTGTGCTAAAATAAAGGAATCAATTTGCTCCACAATATGAATTTTAAACTGCTCTTCAAGAAAAATCAAGAGATGCATATGTGGTAGGCCATGCTTCTGATACTCAATGGTGTACACCAAGCCAGCCACCTTTCCAAAGTATTGCTCATCTTGAATCATCTTAAGCAAGGCTTGTTGTTTGGCATGAAAGACTCGTGCAACCAAGTCTGGTCTATCTACAGTAGACTGGCCTATAATAAAAACAACAATGAGCATCTTGATAAATATAAGATCTCAGATACAAATACATATCAGGAAGAAGATTTTGAGTGATTTCAGGCCAGCTT
>JBBPQJ010000091.1:0-13876 GCA_038092415.1 Xerocomus tenax
TTTTCTTCTCCGCTTCGCCAGAAGCAGCCTCTAACTAAAGATCATCTCCTCCATATTGCCCACATGCTTCCACAACCTCGCGATCACGACGACCTACTCTTCCTGACGCTTTTATTCACCGGTTTTTTCGCTTTGCTCCGTCTCGGGGCACATACTTCAGTCAAAAAAGGTCGCACAACTGGTATAGCCGAAGTGTACAAATGGTCGTGGAACTGGGTCCATCCGACGCTCGGCCGGTTTTACGTAGGAGTGGTACGGCCGGCACCGTAGAAGTGGTACCCTTTGAGAATAAGCATACTCGGCCCATACCAGTTTCTCGAGTCATTTCTGGCCGCGAATCTGGTACCGGCCTGTTGTCCCCTATAGGGCATGCTCGGCCGGTACCAGTCCCTCGAGTTATTTCTGACCGCGAATCTGGTACCGGCCTGCTGTTCCCTATACAGCATGCTCGGCCGGTACCAGTCCCTCGAGTTATTTCTGACCGTGACTCTGGTACCGGCCTGCTGTCCCCCATAGAGCATACTCGGCCCGTACCAGTCCCCCGACTTCTTTATTCCTGACATTAATGGAGTTTACTATAGTTTCAGAGGACGAGAAGAGGCAAGCCATGGAGAGGATGAGTCTCATTCTGAACTGCTTTTCACAAGCTTAAGCTACAAAGTATACTTGATAAAATCATCACACAAAGTAATCAAGAGAAGTCTCATGCATAGTCTGAACCTCGCTTCTTTTTGCTTGGTTGCTGAGTCCGACCGGACCTCCTGACCGGGCTCTTGCGACTGCGAGTATTTGAGGAAGGACCAGCGGCGGGTGGGGGACTGCCTTTTTTGCTTTTCTTCGCCGAGGGTTCTGCTTTCCCCTTTTCTTCCACTTCCTTTCTCTTCCTCGTTTCCACCTCTGCCCTCTCTCCCATTTCCTCTGCCTCGAGCCTCGCTGCCTCTGCCTCCTTGGCCTTACGGCTCTCCTCCGTCCTCTTCCTCGTTTCCTCCTCCTCGAGCCTCGCTATCTCTGCCTCCTTGGCCTTACGGCTCTCCTCCGTCCTCTTCCTCGTTTCTTCCTCCTCAAGCCTCGCTGCCTTTGCCTCCTTGGCCTTCTCTTTCTCCTTCCTCACATTCTCCCTCTCCACCTCTTCGTTATTCCCGCTCTTGTCTCCTCCATCCCCAAAGTTCCCTTGGGCCATTTCGCTTTCCAATCGGCCCGCAACCTCCTTCATGGCCCCCACCACCTCTTCCGCCCTCTCCTTACCCAGCACTGAAGACCGAAGGAACTCGGGGGCACTCTCGTCATCGTCTTCAACCTCGACTGCCCTCCAACATTCGCGCAGGAGCAGCCCAAGGCCGAGAACTACCACAGTACCTTTGTTCCGATCCGTGAAGCTGTACCTTCGCAACGCAGCTAAGGCAGCACGGAACTCATCCCGTTTGGAGTGAATTTCGAGTGGAAGATACTTATTGCCCCAGCGCCAAGATACCCATTTGGGCAAATTGCCCTTGGACGTTGGGGCAGACGAGGATGAGTGTGAGGAAGACTTACATAGTGTATATAGTCAGCAAGCTGTGCCCAAACCCAACCACAACGAAGGACTTACAAATATCGGTAGCGCATTCAAAACGTCAACCAAACTCTTGTATCCAGACTCCTGAGAGAGCCCAGCCAGGAAGTTCGCTCTGTCACCTGCGTTGGCCGCTGGACTTCCTTCTTCAGGGACAGCTGGCTGTCCTGAAAGGCGAGGCCGCTTTGACGGCGGTGACCGGACAGGGGACGCAGATGCTGCCTCACCCTTCTCAGAGTCAGCCTGAGCCTTACCTGCCAGCACCTTTAGCTCGTCGCTGCTCTCCTCGGAATCGATGTACGGCTTTCTCTTGCTGGACTTTACAAGCACTTCGGGTAATCTGGATCCGGCGGTCAATCCCAAATCCGCCTTCTTGGCCTTGGTAAAAAGAAGAACTGGGAGGCCGTCCTTGGCCCTTGCACTCCAGTGATCCCATAGGTTCCTGATTTGCATCTTCGTGAACTTGGATGGGTCCGTGACGTGGAACCCTTCGGGGATGGTGTCAGTGTCTAAATATTCAGATGCGTCCTTGGACAACTCTTTCCAAGGAACGTGGACCTTCTTTCGCTTAGTGATTTTCACTAGTTATTATTAGTACTAGATTACCGTTGAAATAACAAGAACACTTACTGTATGCTTTGGTGAAGACATCCCTTACGAGATCTTGGCGTGCCTTGAGCTGGACGATATTCGCTCTAGGAAGGATGGGATCCCCACTGGCATCCACCTCTACCTCGGGGATATCCTCCTCTTTGCTTGAGTCAGATGGCTCATTGTCCTCCTCCTCATCTGCGGCATGTAGTTAGTGTCAGTAATGTTGATATCAGCACCACTTACCGTTGTCACCCAAGTAATCTTCAAGGAGATCGGCTCCTTGCTTCACCCAAGACTTCGATTCATTTGATGAGACGGTGAATTGTTTCGGCCGCCCATGCCCAGCATCTGGTTCAAAACTGAACATTTGTGTGAGTAAGGAATCCAAAAGGCCATACAGGTTACTTACACTGCCGTCCTGATACCCTCCGTCGTTTCATAACCCACCAGGACCATGGCGTGAACCCCCATGCTTCTCCGAATAGCATTCACAAATTCGATCGTGCGGTTCCTGAGATTTTTTTTCCGATAACTGCACAGTTAAACCCATCGTCAACCATCTTTGTCATGAGGTAATCTCCAATACCGAAAAAGAAAACACTTACACATGCGACTTCTCCTTGTTAGGTGCTCCCTCCAAATTCCATTTCACAGCGACTTGCTCAGCTTCATCCCGCTGACTCTTGGGAAGATTGCTGAACCATTTGCGTACTGCTACGGTGCGATTACCAAAGGTTTTGTTATTTTTCTTGTCCCTTGAGTCGGCGTCGACCTTGGCTACTTCTTCAGGGAATAGACGTTGAGCTGTCCGGAACGCGTCCCATGGATTCCAGTAGTCTCCGGCATCTGTAGGCCTTGCTTGAGCCTCACGCTCCTCCGCGGTCAGCGCATCTGCAGCGGTCAGCAAGGCAGCGATGTCGGCTTCTTCCTGGAGCCTGTCATCCTCTTCCAAGTGAGGAAGGAATTCGGTCCGAATAGCCTGTCAGCCAGAGGGGTTAGGTTAGTTTGACAAGGCTGGAACTAAGTAAACTTACCCGACGAAGGGGCTTTGGAAGCTCCACTACTTGATCTTCAAGTAACTCAGAGTCTGCGATCTCATCCCGACAATCCTTCAAAATTTTTTCGCGGGCCACTTTGTTCCCGCGAGCAACCTGGTACGACTCGCAGTACTTCTCGAGAGTTGAGTAGAAGACAATGGACCAGTTGGACATGATGAAGAATGCGTAGTACTTAGCTGGATACGCTGATGGTAGGTTTGAGGCAAAGGGTAAAAAGCGTGAGAATCGGCAAACGGCGGACCCAGATCTGCGAATCGTCATTACATCAGATGGTGGTTGATCTAGTCTAGTGTCAAATCCGGCCCAGTCAGTTTTGTCAATCGATTACCCAGTCAACTTAGTATAGTTGAATGAATCAAATCAACAACCCGGCTCACTCAGTTTTGCGAATCGGTTATGCAGTCAACAGTGAACTTCAGTGATTATCAACTATGTATCATACAGGCAGGCGAAGGTAACTACGACGAAACCGATTTCATCCAGCCAGATAGACTCTCCGACTGCCCAGCCACTACCAAGAATGTACTGTCCTCTGGCCGAACAATTTTGAATGAACGTGGCTCCTGCACCTTCTTACCGTCGACCCAACCGCACCGCGTATTCTTGCATTCGAACAGATAACCGCCCAGCTCCATGCTCCAGCTTGAGGTCCAAGCGTTCACGCTACCGCATTGGCCGCATTGTAGGGGAACCAGTTGCCCCCAAGGCCGGATATCCCGGTGGGCCCACGTATATTTGGTGACGGTGTCGGCGAGATGGACGACGGCGGTGTGCTTGCCTAACGCCGGTGACTGCTTCAAGCAGTGTTCGAGGGCTGACTGGAAGGGGAACCCGTTGACGACCACCGACTTCGTCAGGTTCATCAGTAACTCCGCGGTGATGATCGCGGACAGGTGTGGAGCATCGAAGGCCACCGCGTGACCCACTCCCAAGCTATCGAACAGATTGTTAGCTGGAACATTCCATTGAACTAAATGTACTTACCTCTTGAGACCGTCTTTCAAGTCACGCAACGAGTCTTCCTCCCTTACGATCGCGCCACAGGCAACCATATAGAGCAATGCCCCTTGGAGCACAGTCTTGAAGGGTGCCAGGACAAGATCAAGCCACTGACGAGTATCAGGGAATGTTCTAACAGCAACACCGAAGCTACGTACCTCTTTCACTGTGGTCGCGCATGGCTCATTGTTCTGGCTCAAACCGAGCCACAGGTCGCCGGTGCTGTCATCTGTGTGGTTGGTGACCATGACCACGACATGTTTGTGTTTCCTCGTCTCCAGGCAAGCCAGGCTCTTGGCGGCTTGAGCGGGCCATGCCAACTGAGCTTTCGATTTCCCGAGGTCGAAGGGAATGTCGACGGAGAGCAGTCGGTCACCTGGACAATACTCGGTGAGCAACTGCTCGACCATGGTGAAGTGGCCGATGTGTCTGATAGATGTCAGCCGAAAGTGGAGGAGGAGTGTTTGGGGGGATAAGATGGATCCCCCAACCGGACCTTCGAATGTCCCTTTGACATTCAGGAAGGAGGGGAGGACTGGTGCCCCATTTAACATAAAACCCTGTAACATAGTGTTAGAGACCACGGCGCGACAAAAATTCGATACTCACAAAGTATGGTGTAGTAGTTTTGCGGCAAGCCGACCACTGGCACGAAACACATTTGAATGTGACGTTGGGGGCCTGAACGGTCGCCAGCATTCCCTCGGGGATGACGATACACCGATCGCAAACGGCACGCTGGCAGGCGGGCTCGTCACACTCGAACAGCGTGCCCCCATCTTGACACAGCGAGCAATGCTAGAGTGTAGAGTTAGTGCGACTAAATTAGTCCCTGGGGACATGTACTTACCTGGACGTCCGAGGTTGAGTCCTTGGCCTTGTCCAACCCCTGCGAGCGTAACTAGAGTGTAGAGTTAGTGCGACAAAATTAGTCCCTGGGGACATGTACTTACCTGGACGTCCGAGGTTGAGTCCTTGGCCTTGTCCAACCCCTGCGAGCGTAACTGCTTGCGTGCAGGCAGTTGCTCTGACTGTGTGAGAAGCCCCAAATTAATATCTGCAAAATAATGACATTCAATACTTACCTCGCTTTCTTCCATCTCCAACCTCGATCGTTTGGCGGCCGGACGTGCAAGCTCCGGCTGTGCGAGCATGACACGTGTTGCTGAGCCACCGGTGGTCTTGTTGGGTTTCTGAAGAGTTCTGGCCATGATGAGATGAGTATGGGAAGGGAACGCTGAGAGTGGATCGTGGATATGGTACTGCGAACAGCAGTCAAGAAAATGGATCGGCTCTGAGTTTGTTGGCTGGCGTTGAAAAATTGAACAGCGCGTGTTGTCACGTGATTTGTCTTGCTATGCGTGCTAACACACCAGACCAAACAAACCGTCGCCCTTTAAGTTTCAAAGACAACTCAAATAATTTCTCACGCTTTTTCAATGCGCTCGTCCCAGCTCCATACCACCTACTCAATCACTTCACACACTTCACACTTTTCAGTTCGTAGCTATACTTTTTTGTTATGTGGGACTGCAGCCTACATAATAAAAAAGTGTAGTTACTTTAATAGGTGCGCATTTACTCAACTAACACGCACGCTAACCCGTGTGCTTATTAGATTCGATGTACTTTTTAACACTAACATTTATACTTAGTTACCTCTAAGGCTCGAGGAGCGGTGTGTCGGGACACTGGTCCTGCGCTCGTTTTCCTTAGTTCCAGGAGCGGTGTGTCGGGACAATGG
The DNA here is from genome assembly GCA_038092415.1 of Xerocomus tenax. NCBI lineage: Eukaryota > Fungi > Basidiomycota > Agaricomycetes > Boletales > Boletaceae > Xerocomus > Xerocomus tenax. The sequence continues at coordinate 5,948 of JBBPQJ010000091.1, forward strand.
TCCTGCGCTCGTTTCTCGGGACTTGGTTTGGGTATCGTACTCAGGAAGCGGTGTGTCGGGGCACTGGCCCTGCGCTCGCTTCCTTGGTTCTGAAGGTATTAGATTCAACTTACTATCTAACACTAACACTTCTACTTAGGCGATTGTACACCAGGAGCGGTGTGTCGGGGCACTGGCTCTGCGCTCGTTTCCTTGATTCTGAGGGCTCGGGGGATCTAAGGCTCGAGGAGCGGTGTGTCGGGACAATGGTCCTGCGCTCGTTTCTTGGGCCTCGTACTCAGGGAGCGGTGTGTCGGGGCACTGGCCCTGCGCTCGTTTCCTTAGTTCTGGCGCTCGTTTGCTTGGTTCTGAGGGTTCGGGGGATCTAAGGCTCAAGGAGCGGTGTGTCGGGACAATGGTCCTGCGCTCGTTTCTTGGGCCTCGTACTCAGGGAGCGGTGTGTCGGGGCACTGGTCCTGCGCTCGTTTCCTTAGTTCTGGCGCTCGTTTGCTTGGTTCTGAGGGTTCGGGGGATCTATCAACCAGTAAGTCGTCAGTCTGTTTTTCCACTTCAATTGACCTGCTGATGCGAAGGGAAGTGATTACTCAGTGGACGGAGTGCTGGCATTCTATCCATATCACACTGTTCACTGTGGGTGGTCAACCAGTAAGTCATCTGTCCGTCTTTTTTCACTTCAATTGACCTGTTGATGTGACAGAAAGCTATCCGCCTCATCGGCGTGTGGAGTGTCGTTGTCGTGGTTTATACATTGTCACGGTTTATATTTGGCTGTTATGTACTTTCGTTTGCAGCGCCAGCTTGACAAGGGGAGGGCCCCCCCTTGTCAAGCTGGCCTGCCCTTTGTTTCATTTGATTTTTTTTCCGGTGTTTGGCTTTCACTTGATTGTCTACGAATAAATTAAGACCTTCCAACTTTTTTCTCGAGCACACGTATTGGATCACGTGACTGCAGTGCATGTATTGGATCACGTGACCACACAGAGCTTACTTTTCGCATGTTTATTTAAATCGATTGGTGCTTACTTCTCGCATTGGGCAATTACTGCATTTCATGTTGTATTAATTATGATTGATTTACTGTGTTGGAAGTACTCGGGTGTGAGCTGAACATTGCCCCGGATCCACCCTGTCCTACATGCCCACACGGCGTCGGTGTCAGCATTGGTGCTTACTTCTCGCATTGGGCAATTACTGCATTTCCGGTGTCGGGCATTCGTACTGGCCTCAGGCCTTTGGGCAATTACTGCATTTCATGTTGTATCAATAGCTCCATTATTAAAGATTTACTCTGGTATCAGTATCCAGCCTTGGCCCGGATCCACGCTGTGTTAACTTAGCCCTGCGCTCGCGCGAGGGTTTCTTGGGACTTGGTTTGAGTATCACACTCAGGGAGCTGTGTGCCGGGGCACTAGCCGTGCACTGTGGGTACTGTTCGGTTGGTACATCGGCTTTACCATTTAGCTGTATCAACTACTAGCCCTGCGCTTACTGTTCGGTTGGTATATGCTCCAGCCAATCATAATTACTCCACTCAGGGAGCTGTGTGCCGGGGCACTAGCCGTGCACTGCGGGTACTGTTCGGTTGGTATATCGGCTTTACCATTTAGCTGTATCACAACTACTAGCCACGCTTACTGTTCGGTTGGTATATGTTCCAGCCAATCATAATGGTCGGCTATTCAACCGTGAGAAACCACCCTCTCTGTAAAAATGTGCCGTTTGCTTCTTCCGTTAGAAATGAATTCCCCGCCCCCACTACTGACAGCCGTGCGAACACTTTTGAAGGACTTTGTAACAAGTCCCATTATTGTTGATGGAAAATTATCCTATGACAAGCTTCAAAAGCCAAAGTAAGCCCAAAAATTTATAACAAAGGTGTATTTTAATCAGGGATCATCCAGGCTGAGAGCTCAAGGTCTTGTGCTGTCGTTAAAGTTAAATGCCCCCGGATCTACTATCCCATCCCAAAAAGGGGACATGACAGCTGTCACGGACTTTGAGATAAGGCTTTGTGCCGGTGTCATTGTAGCTGCCTTCTTGAACCCCAGTGAGTAACCATATTTTCTCACCATTATAAATCTTATTTATTTTGATAGTCGCCATGCCATGGGATTATGAAAGGTGGGCTGAGTCAGAGAAGAAGCGGCGTTCTGGAAAATTTTTTGCCGACGCATATTTGGGTGCTATCACGAAACCCACTACCATTGTGGATATGCATGGGAAAATTTTGGCTTGGTATCTTCCTGGCCTTTTACTCCCTCATCGGGTGGTGCGTATACCTGTTCCCCAAAGTCGTTAAGTCAGGCTAGGCTGACTGGATGTTCAGGAAGAATTGAATAACGTCACCATGCTCTTGAAAGCAGAGTTCTGCAAATCTGTTGGGAATAGCAATGATAAATCCACCTGGAGGTTGGAAGGTTTCACCTGCGATGGGAATGCGGCCGTCTTTGGGGCTGGCAAACTCTCATTATCTGTGGGCAAGTTGCTCCCAGGACACAAGGTATGTACACTATGCCTTTCGAATCAAACTGGAACTGACTTCCAAGCCAGCGACTTCAAGATCCAATCTACTCATCCCCTAATCTGTGTTCCAAAGCCATTCGAAAATGGCTTCAGATGATAGATCCATTGGAGCAGCTGCTGAACGAAGTTCTGCGGGTTGTACACCCTGAAATGTGGATGGCAAATACTACCGCAACTCAACAGCTCGTTCAGCAGCTTCGGGTACCTTTATCGGCTTGGCCTACGGCATACTCTGGTATGGATGTCATCTGTAACCGAGTCTCTCCACCACATCGTGATCAGGGTGGGGCTATCTCATTCTATGACCATTTGCTTAGCTTTGGTCAGGCTCATCATGCCAAACTTCGGTTGGATGATTTCCATGCGGAGTTTGCATATGAACCAGGCACAAGCATTTTGTTTCCTGGCAAATCGTTCGAGCATTCGGTGGGAGAATGGTCTGGTGGGGAAAGAATGGTGATAGTCCATTATTCTAAGGATGATGTACAGGAGAGAACGGGTGTGGCAAGGCCCTCATTGCCATCTCAGTTGGCCTGGTGGTCTATGTACTCATAGTTGTTTATTTTCGGTAGTGGGGTGGGGAAAAATAGTGATAGTCCATTATTCTAAAGATGAATCTGTCTATACAGAGTTAGCATAAAGATGAACACGTAAATTGTACCAAGCAGAGATCGGGCTGGTGGTATTTTCAGTAGCCGTCAGAGTTGATTTAAGACCGATAGTCGGAACATGAGGAACTGCTGCCCAAAAAATGTCTCGTTCCCCTCGAAAGGCCAAGAGAGCCAAGGTTGCGTCTCACAAACCTGGAGGTGCCAAACATGGTTCTAGCGGCAGGTCTTTGGTTGTGTTCACTCCTACTAGAACAAGGAGGGGAAAGCTCACTTATCGTGAGGTGGATGCTGCCACCCATTATCAATTATCAAATGATGATGAAACACCTCGCAAAAGAAAAGTGCCCGTAACCCCTGCCCAGCCAGAGGATTCTAGTGCACCTTTGCTGGAGGATGCCTTTGGAGAAGAAGCATTTTTGTTAAATGATACGGAGCCTCCTGTACCACGACGAACCAAAGTAAGATCAAATTTCAATGTGAAATGAGTGTATCTAATGAGAAAAAGACACAAAATGATTTTCTTTCAGAGTGGATACCTTGGAGACCCACATACCTCGCCGTCCTCATCAAATCTGAAGCTCCCAAACAACCCCAGCGAAAATGTACGGGCTGTCCAGAGCCAGATGGTTCCATCCGCTGTCTTTCATGCCTTGGTGATCATGCTTGGTGTCCCGGCTGTGCAGTAAAAGCGCACTCGACCCTTCCGTTTCATAGGCTCCAGCGATGGAATGGAGAATTCTACGAAGCAATATTACTGCGCGACCTTGGGTTTACTTTGAACCTAGGACATAATGGTGATGTCTGCCCACTGAACAGTGACCAAAATGGAACAGATTGGTCCTGCGATCAATTTACTGTGGTGGACTCCGCTGGAATCTTCATTCACACTGTGAAGTGGTGCAGGTGCAATGGAGCAGGTGATCATGATAAACACATTCAACTTCTCCAGTCTCGCCTCTTTCCTTCCACCATCTCGAAGCCTCAAACTGCGTTTACCTTCGATGTCTTGGACCAGTTTCTTATAGATGCACTCGAGTGCAAAACTTCAGCCTCTAGCTTCTATTCGAAGCTCAGAAGAATAACTAACAATGCTTTTCCTGACTCACTTCCGGTATGTCGACATGGTTAGATCATTCACCAGATTAACATTGGAATTCACAATCAGGATCGTTACCGGGAATTAATGAGGGTTTCCAGAATGTGGAGAGACCTAATGAATCGAAAACGGGCAGGGTTGGGTCACGACAAAGAGAAAAACCCTGGCAATGGGGACTTGGCAATATTTTGTCCTGCTTGTCCTCAACCGGAGATCAATTTGCCAAATCAGTGGGCCAAGAAGTACGATAGGTCAGTGGTTGGTTCCAAATGACTTCTATTTTGTTGACACTATGAAACCAAGTGACACTGTAGCACTGCGCTATGTGGTTGATGGCAACTTTACGGCTCAGCACATGAAAATGAAAAAGCCTGAGGACGATGTGGCCCTCTCAGATGGTTTGGGGTATATGGTGGCCAACAAGCCCTATCAAGACCATGTCGACAAAGCTGCAAATAACCAAGAAGTACGTACCGTTATATCTTGTGGGGCTGGTATCTAATTGGGCCCTCTCCTAGAGGTCTACTTGTCAGAATCATCGGGCAGTCAATGATGCTAATACAAGCAGAACTCACTTGCGCGCCACTGGTGTGGGTGCCACTGCCTGTGCTCGTCATGGCTGCTTTGTGCCTCATTCCATGGTTGACTTTTACAAGGGAGAACAGTGAGTATGCTCGATAGGTTTACACGAAGAATTAGCTGATATTGGGGGATTTCTGAAGGCATAAGAATATCGACTACTCGATCTGCCAAGCAGTCTCTTACAAGTCCAATGATATCCAAAAAGCGCTGATCATCTATGATGTGGCTTGCCAGTGGCACAAGAATTTTTCTACAAGGGTAGAAAAATATCCGGCCTTGTCCTTGCCAGAAGAGATGGAAATTGTGCCGGCGATCGGGAAGTTTCATTTGAGCGCTCACAAGCCTCACTGTTTCCCAAGGTTTAGCCTCATGTTCCTGAAGGGAGCAGGTCATATTGACGGAGAGATACTCGAAACTCTTTGGTCTTCCTTTAATAAAATTTCCCCTTCAGCTAGGTCAATGACTCAGGCCCACCGCCAGGAGCTCTATGATGATCATATGAGGGATTCGAATTGGAAGAAGCTGGTTGGACTGGGTGAGTGAAGTTTGGATTGTCTGGCTCGTCTCAGAGTTCACTCCAAATGCTCAGTGAAGACTTTGTTGAAGAAACACACATTGGCGTTAAATGGGATTGAAAAGACATTGGGACCATTTGAAGATCTCAGTGCATCCTTGAAGGGCGAGCAATTAACACAGTGGACGGCAGAGGCTGAGAGAGCTGACTGTGAAAGAGGTCAAGCTCTGGATATATACAGTTTACAAATGGACAAAGGTTTGTTCGATTGTTTCTTTCGTTGTGTAAACTCTATTGAATACTGTTGTGCTTGATAGCACCTACCTTGGCTGACATGAGATTAAATCTCCTTGAAGGCGGTGGAGGGACATCTGGAAAGGAGGGGTCGGTGACCTGGTTGATAGATGGAATTAGTATTGAGGATGCTCAGTAAGTTATCAATTATCTATTCCGCACTAATCTAAGATCATCATAGAGATGCACTTCGTGCAGAGATTCGCTGCTTGCCTAGCAATCCCTCTGCTACACAAAAGGCCGACATTGTGCAGAAACGACAGAGGCTTCACAAGAGGATTGCTAAGTTTAATCGAACAGCATCTCTTTTCACTCCCGATTTGGAGTTGAGTGCTACCTCCTCTCCCCGGGACGATCCCACATTTTGTGTTGAGGAGAATTGGATGAACGCCCAGCATCTAGATGACGAAGAAAGAGAGAGGGTATTTTGGGGGGTGCAAGATGATGAAGACGGTGGTGATGCAGAGAATGATTGCGCAGCAGAAGACCTCACACTATGCATGCCATCATCCATGGTTGTCTCCTCATTTATGAATGATGCCAGACTGGAGGACCTGGTAAAAGAGGAGATCCAATTGCGAAGTGGACAGGCTAATGAAAGGTTGGAGAAACTGAGAACCCATCTAGGTCTCAAGTCTGTTCTGTATAGGATGAACTTTCGAAGTTCTACTTCAGTTCGCACGGATACGAGGTCCAAACAAGATCTTCAAAGAATGGTTCTCAAGATAAATCAGGATGTTCGAAGTTATCATCGGGCCAGAGAGGCCCTTATTGCATTGAAAGCTTCTGATGCCATCCTGGAAAAGTACGAACCCATAAAGCAGAAAGACCTGGGAGTGTCCAAGGACATAACAGAGGAAAATCGATTTGGACAAGGCTCAGATGTCCTCCCTTGGTTCTGGCGCATCGGAGGAAGTGGTGCAGGGCCTTCAGATATATGGAACGAGGAGTGTAAGTGATGTATTCATTTGATTTTTAGAAGGGAAGCTAACAGGTCATGACCGAAGTTCAAAGAATCAGCTGGTTGAAAGCCAGGGCAAGATATGAAAGATGGAGGGAGGAGCTGGAGATGGTGAAAAACGAAATGTTTTGGACCATCTTGTGGTTCAAACATCACGAACAAGAATGGGAGAGGCGCAGAAATGAGTCTGAGGAAGCGGGATTCAAGGCATATGCTGCAAAGCAAAAAGATGTGTGGGCGACGTTTAGGAAAAAGGGAGAGGAAAGCTTTGAAAGGTATATGATTGTCCCTATGAATTAACATAGCCTCAGTGAAAGGAAGCAAGTACCAACTCTCTCTCCATGGCTTGCCTCTTCTCGACCTCTGAAACTATAGTAAACTCCATTAATGTCAGGAATAAAGAAGTCGGGGGACTGGTACGGGCCGAGTATGCTGTATAGGGGACAACAGGCCGGTACCAGATTCGCGGTCAGACATAACTCGAGGAATTGGTACTGGCCGAGTGTGCTCTATAGGGGACAGCAGGCCGGTACCAGAGATTCTAGAGTTGAACAACCCAGTTTCCACAATGTGTGCATTCACTGTCCCCCGATTCACCATCCCCATTCATAAAACTGCCTAACTTATCCTCTCCATAACTTCCCTCTTCTCGTCCTCTGAAACTATAGTAAACTCCATTAATGTCAGGAATAAAGAAGTCGGGGACTGGTACCGGCCGAGTGTGCTCTATGGGGGACAGCAGGCCGGTACCAGATTCGCGGCCAGAAATGACTCGAGAGACTGGTACCGGCCGAGCATGCTGTATAGGGAACAGCAGGCCGGTACCAGATTCGCTGTCAGAAATGACTCGAGAGATTGGTACCGGCCGAGTGTGCTCTATAGGGGACAACAGGCCGGTACCAGAGTCACGGTCAGATATAACTCGAGAAACTGGTACCGGCCGAGCATGCTGTATAGGGAACAGCAGGCCGGTACCAGATTCGCGGCCAGAAATGACTCGAGAGACTGGTACCGGCCGAGCATGCCCTATAGGGGACAACAGGCCGGTACCAGAGTCACGGTCAGAAATACATCGAGAAACTGGTACCGGCCGAGCATGCTGTATAGGGAACAGCAGGCCGGTACCAGATTCGCGGCCAGAAATGACTCGAGAGACTGGTACCGGCCGAGTATGCTTATTCTCAAAGGGTACCACTTCTACGGTGCCGGCCGTACCACTCCTACGTAAAACCGGCCGAGCGTCGGATGGACCCAGTTCCACGACCATTTGTACACTTCGGCTATACCAGTTGTGCGACCTTTTTTGACTGAAGTATGTGGAGTGGACATTGTTCACGATGATTGGACG
>JBBPQJ010000092.1:0-13614 GCA_038092415.1 Xerocomus tenax
CTCCTTTGGTGCAGTTGGGATGTCGACATCCATGGCATCTCGCTCGGACTTGCTGTCGCCATCGGGCGCTGGTGATTGACTGCCCTTTTCTGGCCTGACTCGCCTCACCTTCTCGGGTCTGGGAATGCTATTTGCATCGCATTTGTTGAGATCAAGAATCAAAAATCGTTACTTGTTGCGTTCATACCTTTCGATGGCCAATTTTGCCAAACTTGCCGGTGTAGATGGTTTTTCATCAATAGTCTGAGGTACACTCGCTGATGATTGGGACCTCGGGGCTGCCGGAACACTTGAAACGGTGCGACCGTCGGGTGCCACGGGAACCGTGGAACCATTGGGCGGTTGTGTAGAGCGTGACTTGTCGAGTGCTTGCGCCGTGCCGGGTTTCGGGGACACACCACCGTTTAACTGAAAGATGATTAGCTGAGAAGCAGTTTAGGATGAAAACATTTTACCTTGGGAGGTGTTGGTCGCGGAACTGCCCAGTGAGACTCACGCTTCTTCAAGGCGGCAGAGTAACTATGATAATCTCAGAACATGTCCCAGATATGCAAAAAGCATGCTTACGCCCTACTCAAAATTTTAAGATCGCCGCGTTCTTCACCTTCGACCAGTTTATCAATCATGTTATCGATGACGGGTCCATATTCGCCGACAGTCGCCAAGGGGAAAACCGGAAGAATTTCTTTCAGCACGATGATTGCATTGTAGACGTGCATGAATTCTCCTGTTTCAATGCAACTGCAGAGGCTCTGTGGAAGCCTGTCAGTTTACTGACTTTGTTAATGACAGGTTACACACCCTTCCCAGCTTTCTGTGCCATTTGCGTAGAATTTGCTTGAAGCCCGTCCACGACAGCAGATCCTCAGGTAAAATGTTTATGTAGTCCTTATTGGTCCAACGTGGCTGGAAGCCTGGAAGGAGTACAGTTCTTCCGCCAATCTTTGTACGGTTTTCCTGGATGAAAAGTTGCTCGTCTTGTGCCCACTTCCAGAGGTCCGTAAGAACCCCCAATAAGAAGCGCCCTGTCGACCGATATTACATCGCTATGAAACAGATGAATCTAGAAAGCTATACCATAATTCTTCGCTTCGTATTCACTGCAAGAAAATATCACCGTTTTGACGTGATCACCAAGCAGCTGGGGGCAAGACTCGTAAATAGAGTCTCGCGTAGAAACTTGACACGAACCTTGTCGTAACACATTAATGTGGGGAAGCCCTGCGTGCCCTGCGTATGGATTACTTTGATGATCTGCGCGCAATAGTCGGCATCCATAGGCGATAATAAACAGCGTGGCTGGATGCAGTGTTCGATAATGGCAGATGCCAACACTGCATAACGGTGCTCGACTGGACAGTACAATAAGTCACTTGAACTACTGAATCGGCGCAAGCTCACCATGTGCAAACCAGTGTTGCTTTTCTCGTGCCAGGCGCTTCAAGGTGAAAACTCGCGAAACGGTCTGTTCCTTGAACTCTTGAGCCAACGTGTTCACAAATAGGTTACATCGATCACGTTTTGCCCGATGTGAGCTCGCCGTAAGCCTCTTGGAGCGGTCAGAGGAGCGGTCGGCACTAATGTATTTGGTATCCTCTTGCCGACTGAGGGTGCGCAGTGCAGCCCCCTCTTCGTCATATCGGGCCGCTGGTGGGGAAAGATCATACATAGACAGTTGCCAGAACGTCAGGTAGAAAGCAGGACTTGATAGAATTCGTCAATTTCAGACACTCGCCTCCACTTCACAGGACTTACCCAATCACATCGATCGCGCTACTCTTCGCGATCCTGCGCACATCATCGAAAAGCGCCTCCAGTTCAGGTATCCAAGGACTCTGCAAAATGGAGATGGTAACTGCGCGGAATTTTTCAAATCATAGGATGAACGAACTTCTGCGGCGGGAGTGGTGGCTTCCAATTCAACTTCCATCGCATTATCCTCGTTCTCAACCATTGTCAGCTTCTGCTCAATGTTTTCCCTTGGTGTATGGGTACCACTTGGGGACTCCATGCGCGACGCAGTTGCAGATGGATCACGTTTTGCTGACAGACGAGCCTTCAGACGCTTCTCTGCCTCTTCATTAGCGACACGTTCTTTCTCTTGCATCGACAAAGCCGTTTTCTATAGACCAATCAGTAATTGATCCACCATGACTAGGCAAACACTTACCAAGAGAATATTGTTGAGCATTGGACGAATAATTTGCATGCATATTGGAGCAGATATACCGTATAATTCCCCGAGGTCGGCTAAAGAAGGAAGGATCTTCTTCGCATAGTCTTCAGGGGGAACAACGGCAGGAGAAGTCAGAAGTTCCAGGTACTGCAGCAGCACCCCGTGGGTCTGGATTGGGCAAGCGACTTTGAGACCAAGATGCGAGTACGACATGACACTCAACCTACGGTATCGAACAGACTTGCAAGGGACTTTAGATGGGTGTCTGGAGCCTTAAACACGCAGGACTGACGCTGCTGCGCAACCTGGATAAGGAGAGGCAACGCCAAGGATGTCTCCAGTAGGCACTTTCCCAGTCGCTGAGGACCTTTCAGAGTTGCATCCCCAGGATCCAGACGGGCACCTCGAGTGGCGGAAGCTATTGCTTCGATGCGTAATGCAGGACCACCAGCCATCGCAGCAATTTGCGAATCCGACAAACTCGGAAGAGGTTCGATGCCAGCCATTTTCCAGATCAACTCACGAAGGACCACTATTTCCGTTGTTTGCCCGTTGTACAATTGATGTACGACGTACCTCAGGAGTGGAGACAAATCTGCACTATATCGGCGAAAGAGCATACCTGTAAAGGATGCGAGATCTGCTGTTGTTAACAGCATGTAATGGAATAGTACAACAGAACCCACTTTGCAACCAATCCGAAATATTGACACCGTCATCCTTCACCCGATTTTTATAAGGATTCGAGAGTGCGTCAAGGATGATGTAAACCAGTACATCAAACCCCATAGTGGTCACATATCGAAGAGCCTGGATCACCACACCCGCCAAATTGTCGTACGCCATGATTTGGTTGACGGAATTGGTGAAGAAGATGCAAGGATTTGAGTGAGCCAGTTTCGCAACCGTCCCAGAAAGCGTGTCGACAGTCTGATGCGATAACCGTCTCAATATTCCTTTTGATTCTCGGTCAGCTTGCACTTGACGTATGCGAAGCTCTGGATGCGAGCCGTATGTACTGATCTTCCACTCTCCGTAAAGCTTCCACCGAGCTGTGATTTCGTACAGTCGGATAATGTTCCAGATTTCGACAGTGCAAACAGCGTTTGCTCGAATGAGAGGTAGGGAAGGCAGGAAGTATAGGCGCAAAAGTCTGAACCAGAACACACGAACAGGATTTAAGGGATCTGGCTCCCCTGTGGGCTTCTTCGTGATAGGGTCAAGAGGAGCCTAAAAGGAAGATAAGTGCATTGGCCAACGGTAAGGATCATGGATTTACCGTAGCCACTAATTGCGACCTCCCCAGACGCGTTACTTTCGAAATGAACAACGGGTCACGGGATATATGAAGGCCAACAAAGCTCATTAGAGGTTCGATAACGTCAACCAGATCCTCCGACGTTGTCGACAACGGAACCCTCTCCGACCAATCAGGGAAAAAGAAAACAAACTCCGTCGTGGCTGAGCTAGGGGGTGTTGGTGCAACCGACGTCAACTGTGGCTTGCGAACCGGTGTGACGAGGGTGCCAGACGAGCCATATCGCGCACGGGGTTGTGTGAAGCTGGGATTCCGTTCCTTGAGGACGAAAGCCGTATCGTAAAGGGGCGCAATGGAATGCCTAAGAATACGAAGCACCAAATCGGCAAGTTCCACATGAGCGTCTACAAACCACGGAAATTTGGTTAAAATCGCAAAAGCGGGACGTAGAGCGCCGACGGAAAGCAGAGCAAAGACGAGAGCTGCTTTCTGGTTGGGAAGCTTTGAATCTATGGCCTGTTTGGTTTCTTCTCCAGGCTCTAAACGAACTTTAGAACCAGAGTTCGTCGACTCTAGAGGGGCTGCCATTGCTAACTGGGTGGTCTTGGCTTCTGCAACCCTTTGTTGTACCTGGTCTAGGTAATCTTTGCGATATGAATCCATATCTTCATCGATAGGTGATAACTAAATGTTGGGCATAAAGTGTTGTCCATGCGATATGTTAAAGTCAACGCACATGAGGATATAACTCTTCTAGCGAAACAAACCCTTCACGTATCAAGATAGCGGCCGCGAGGTACAGATTTTTTGGCGATGGCTCATGGACGTCCATACCCTACATAAGTTCAGAAATAGGAAAATAATGTGGCACGGAATACGGCAAACCTGATAATAAGCAAACTTGAAACCAAGGACTTGAGCGAGTACCCGCGACTCGGGGCCACTTGGAGCTGAGCGTAGGCCTTTGCAGCTGGGAGATAGAGTTTCGGCGATTTCAAGAACTTCGTCAAGTGACTTTCCTCGATATTGTTCTGAAGCCGGTGCAGGTGACACACAAACGTCACTTTTGCCAGCCACAGAGTGCCTGATACTACCCACCCACGGGGAGAATGACAAAAGGGAGAGGAAAAAGGTGTAGTGGGTCGTGATGTTAACAGTCAAAACATCAAGGATGATATCAAGGGCACGATTGGGATCAAGGTCAAAATATCCAATGAGTCCCATAATTTTATCCCACGCGATGCGGGCGCGATCCTCTATGGACGCAGCGCTCTCAACAGGTCTTCCATCGTGTGGAGAATGCGAAGGTCCCAAAGAGCTGACCAACTCCACGCATAACTTGCTGTAACCTTCGGACTGCTCGCGGAGAAGGTTAAATTTATTTTGCTTGTAACTGCAGATCAACCTAACGTCAACCTACGCAAAATACCACTATTGAGAGACTTACAAGAGACCAGTCCTTGTTCTAATTTCCTTCTTGTCAAACGACGACCTGTCTGATACAAGGCCAATATTGGCGAGGAGACTCAGATCAAGGCGTTCTCGGCATACAGCCACGTCGGTGATTCCAACCAACTGCATAAAAGGTGGGTTGAGTATACTCTTTGGACTCGCGGATGCTTACCAAGAGTTTCTTGACAACGTTAGTGAGAAGTTCCTTGTCCTGCTCAGCAATCTGCTTTACTGCCGTGGCTTTCTGTAAGTCATTGGCATCAGCTGTTTGCTCTGCAGATGTAATGATAGTCTTGGCATCCGACACCAGTTCATCTAACTGCGCATCAAGGGACCAGACAATGTCGACGAGCAATTCTCCGAGTAGAGTGCCACTTCGTGCATGCCTAGACTGGGCAGAAGAAGAAGGCAAGGACACCAGGACTGAGTGGACAAAATCGACAAAGGTTTGCGGCGTCAGCAAGCTACTCGGAGCCCAAGTCTTCAAAGCGGACGATAGCAAGGTATGATATGAAGTTGTGAGCGTTTCAACGCTGGTCGGGTCCGTAGGGTTTAGGTGAGCCGGAAGAAGGAAATTTCGACTACGGACAGGTTATTGAGTGAAAGCACCACGTAAGAAAGAATTGAACATACCATTCAGTCTCCCCACTCTTGGACCACTTATGCAAGAAACCAGTGACCCCGTCAATGACATCCATGGCCGTGGCGTTGGAAGGATAAGAACAGCAAGCGCGAGCGTAGCACAATGCTTCACTGCTGGCTTGTTCAGGCGCCACTGCACTCGAAAAGACCAAGCGTAGCCATTGTTGCACTTTGTTTACATTTATTATTTAGTAACCAAAGCCTTGCCCAAGGCCATTAGCTACTGTACCAAGTACTTGGTGAACGGGACCAGAACCTTATCAAGCTTTATCGAGTCATCTGTGCGCAACACAAGTGTCTTCCTTGGTCTGATGGGAACCCGATAGGCTTTAGTCTGGTGACTAGATCCGTCCTTATGAGGCAAGCCGTCGAGATTCTAGGCTTGGCCTGAACGGTCCGTTGTCATTATTCTTCTAGACCCGCACGATTGTAGCAGGTGCTGGCCCTGGCGGAAGTAAATAGCTGAAGTGAGTGAACACTCCGACTTAGCAGTTGGGGGCTTGTCGCTCTGGCGAGGCTGGGATATCTGCGACTACTGACTAACCCCCACCACCTTTGCAGATGTCATAGCTTTGTGGCTCTACTAAGCTCATCATTCGAAGAACACCTCTCGATATAACATTCAAAGACTCGTTTGACGAGCACAAAATGTTCAATCGTAGCATGACGACTCAAATATTGGACACGAAATGCCGGGTATTTGGCGCGGTGGATCATCCGAATAATGTGGGGGAAGACAGATCGTCGACCAATAACGCTCATTCTTCAGCATACTTTTTGAACCAGCCAGCCAAGTAAGTTTCAGTAGCTTTGCAAGCATCCAGTACGCGCAGGCGTCCCTACAGTGACCTCGGACCTTTGTGCACTGGCGATTGGGGCCCACATTGAATGATTCACCAAAGCTTTGTCGACATTGGTTCCTATAGGTCATTCTGACCAGTATACTTATGCTATTAGCGAACAGATGCTGCTCAATCAACGAAGCCTTCTCGCTCATATACAAACGAATTGGCCACTAATCTACGCTGCTTCACTTCAGCCCCTTTGAACCGTGTAAAACCAGACGTTGCGATAACAGGCTGACGGTCCTGTATCACATGGAGATGTCAGATGCTAGAGTCAGCACAGAGTGAATCATCTCGGGAAAAAAAATATTGGATTAGCAGAAAGCAAGCCAGAGCTAAGCGCTAAGGTCTCAGTCAAATATGAGTAACTGTCATTCACTAATTACATAACAGAATTCGCAAGAGTATGCTCACCTCGGCAGAATTTGCAAACCGGCGAGTCATCACTAGCACTCATCACACAGAATTATTAACTCGGCGGTACAGTGTGGCCCAGGATTTACACCTTGGTCCCGTGGGCAGACAGAAGATACCTGTGCACTAGGTATCTCATTCTTACCCAGTGGATTGGTCTTCATTTCGGTGAAACAAGCGAGGATCTAATTTTTCACCTGACACCTTCCTTCCCAATTCCTCGACAGCTCGCTGGATAACAGCTGTAACTTCGCTCCGAATCGCATCCATTCTCGTACGCCCAGCACCATCGCGCTCCACGGCAAATTCTCCGCCTGCATGCACAATTGCATCCCTCATCCACCCTCCGATCGGTAAGCCACAGCCGAGCCCAGACCTATCCAATGGCCCATCATGTCGTGTAAAGCCCTCCGCTACGCCAGGCGGGGGTTCCAGCCCACGCAGTGTATCCAATGCATCGATGATTGTGTGCGGTGGTATCGGATCACCGAACGCCACGCCAAGTCGGACACCCATCTTCGGGAAGTACTTGTGTGGAAAAGGGCGATGCTCTGGCATCAATTTGTCGAAGCCTGTGCGCATGTATCATCAGTCGCAGGTCAAGGGAATATGAATGCCAATGTATGTTAAAGAATCGTACCAGTCAACCACATGGGTATTATTAGGGGTGGGACATTGGTTTCCATGATGATCCGACCACTGGCAGAGATGTATCAACACGTATCACCAGTGTGAGGAGGTGCCTCGTCGCAAGGTGTAAAACACGTACACGCCCCATTTGAATCGCAGCAAGTGCGCGAAACCGGTCTGTGGATATACGCAAGGTTGATGCACCTTTCCCTCACCAAACAGATGCAGCTAGAATATGTTTGGTATGAATACTGCATGCCGGAACGATAAACACAGACCCAGTGGCCCTGGTTTAACTTTCCGATAGCCGTATCGAGTGCGGGTTGCCAGATACCGTTTCCACGAAACGTTTCTATTACCTGGCCTTTACGAAAGAAAGCCGAGAAGAGACTTTCTGACCAAAAAAGGAGTTCAGCACCGCTGGCAGAAAGGTTACAATCACTGCTTCACTGACGGATTCGTAAACATGATATCTGAGGCACCCAAAACCCATCGTATAGTATGTGGATTTGTGAAGTTCTCGAATGGAAGTATACCCCAAGTCAAAGGGTCGTCGAGGCTGGATGAGATGGTAAGAAGCAGAATGTCGACTAATACGCATGAAACGGACGTGGACAGATGGTTGGAGACTAGGGAAGATTACAACGGGTGGGAAAACATGCCAGGTGGCAACATACCTGTTACAAGGCCCTGACCATTATTTCTGCGATGACTCCTGAGCGCGTCTAATAAGATAGGCAAATTGCTGACTGTGATGGAACAAAGGCCAGAATTAAGGAAAGCTTTGCATGTCAATCCCACTGCCGATATGACAGCAGAAGACAGCAGTTGGGACATGGAAGAGGAGTAAGCTGACAACTCGCGTCTTGCTTGATTATCTCAACATGCTGACTAAGCGATAAGGAGCTTTGTATCGCAATTGGCAGTGTGAATTGTTGACCTCTCTACCCGCATCGCCGCCTCTCCTCCTCTTCCTTCTCCTCACGACGTACCACGCCAGGGCTTTGTTCGCGTGCTTCGCGCCGCTTTCTCCTTAGCGGATTCGTCATGCTTTCTGCATTCACTATATCCTTCCTTTCTGCCATCTTACTGGTGTGCCTCTTATCCCCCGCAGTTAGAAAGTCAATTATGGAAGGGAGTGATGCTCTTGACGCCCATGAGGCTGGCCTTACGCTGGTCGCGTCACGTACGTATTATTTCTATTACACTGGCGTCGCTTACACTTTTGCAGGAAACCCGGTCAGAGAGAGCGGACCACCAGCATGCATGGCGAAATTGATTATGCTGAGACACAAAGTGAGTTTGCATCTGTCTGCTCTATTCGAGGTACTAACGTTTTTGTAGATGCAAACCAGTGCACGTAAGCGCAGAAGTCCAATGGCAGCACGTCAATCGCGAAACTTTTCACTCATTCAACCCGCGCGCCCCCGCACTGGCACCTGGGTTCGCTTTGGTAGACCATCCATGGGCAACCAGAACCACTAATTTTCGATTAAAGTCTAAATGCTATGACAAATTTATTCCGACATTCGAGATATACCAACGCACTCGGCTATTTATCACTGCAATACCCTTCCTTTTCCCGAGTGTGATTTCTGCGCATCTTGTTCGTATCTACTCCATCTTGTTATAGTTGTGTATATTCGGATTTTTACTGGGGTTCTTGCATATGGTGAGAGAAGAATACAAACAAGTACATTAGAAGATAATCCAGTGATCACAAAAAATTGTCTACGAAAATTTACCACTCCTGTTATTAGACACCGTAGATAACAAACTTGCAGTCTTTGTGGTGCGCGTTGCGCTGACAGCCGATGGTTTCAATGGCTGTGTTGACCTCAGCGATCCTCCTCCAGATTTAGCTCTTGTGTGACCAGTGATGGCAGTAGTATTGCCCGACCGTGCCGTGCCCTGGTGCCGGCGGCTCTGATTTTTGGCCCAAGTTGTCATCTGTTTACGTTCTTGCTCGCTCGCCGTACGAGCAGATCGCTGAAAGGTCGTCGTGAGTGATGTGGAGTCATCGCGAGATTGGACGAACCTCTTCATTAAAGTCCATTTGACCAGCATTTGTACGACCAACAACAGGTTTGCTCCGTCGACATTCCACCATCTTTACGGGTACTGTGTCGTCGGCTTCAATACTCATAGCCCGGTCAACCCAACTTGTGTCCTCGGGATCCAACGCCTCGACCTCCTGTTGTAGTACTCAGATATGTCCAAAGAGCATATGGGTCGCACCAACATAATTGTTCTCTGCCACCTCACGCACACGCCGCCGAATTTCGTCCATAGATACAGTTTCTTGCGACTCTTCAGCTTGGGCATCGCCATCGCCTGGGGATATTGCAGCATCTCCTTGCAGGTATCCGAACTCGTCATCCATATCGATGAGATCTTGGTGATACGTATTGTAGAATGCCTTCGTCTCCTCATTTTGGCCTGGAAAAAACTTTCTGGTCACATACACATCTCTGTAACCAGCTACTGACCCAATGCTTCCAGATTGTCATCTTGAATCTTCCGTTTTTTGTATATCCGTTGGCGGATGCGGCGCTCATCTTCGTCATCATCTTCGTCACTATCATCTTCAAAGCCGACTCCTCGGTCACGGCGTTTTATTCTGAACTTGCCCTTAGTCGCATCTTCGTGCAGCTTCTGAAGTCGTTGGTCGTCTTCCTCCTCATGTTCCCTAACAGCCTCGCCTTGTCATCAAAGCACAAGGACCGGAGACATACGACCCACCTAAATTTTTCTTGGACAAGATCCACGGCCTCTGTTTCAGCATCCATGAACATGTCGTCCACAAGGCCTTCGACAACCTTGTCTTGCTCGTTGTCCTCCTCTTCATCGTCACCCTTAGGACCTCCAAAACCAAACATGTCGTCCTCATCAGATTCTTCAGCCTCAACTGCCACGAATTCAGACTTCTCATGTTTTTTGTCTTGTTCTTTGGATAGCGGCTCGCGTGCCTTGCCGAGAATAGTAAACGCATTCAACTTGGCAACTGCCTTGCTGTTTTTCTCAGTAATCTTCTCCTCCAATGGCGAAAGGCTACGCCTGTGCAATCGCCTCAGTGGCTGTGGCTCGGGAGATGTCGCCTGAGAAGCGGTAAAGGACAAGGTACGGAGAGGTGGACGTATGCAAAGTGATTGTGTTTGCGGGGACCGGACCTGAGTCCCAATGAACTCGGTCGCTTGCGAAGGTGTCGTACGATAGATCTGGGGACTCGAACCTTCAGGACGAGTCTGCGTGAGGAATCTGATAGCGTTGTGTGGTTAGAGAGATTGAAATCACCGGAAATTTTGTTCGTACGTACCCATGATCGTTGACGTAGACGAGTTCTTTAGGTCTGACATTCTGTTTTACCATGGCAGCAACAACATATTCTTGCTCTTTCTCGAAAATGGTTTCGGCCTTCCGTCTAAGAGTACTACTGACCTCAAGGGCAGGCTTCAGTCCGACATCAAGTGTCAACGCAAGCCCGTCTAACGCAGTATCGACGAATTTTCTCGAGCCTAGATCCTCAGCCTATTAGGTTGTACGAATTGGTCAGTGAATATCGCAATCGTCAGCAAAAGTATTGACTAACGGAAAACAACTGGGAAAACCCGCCACTTGGGAGAGGTTTGAGACAAGGTAGCGAAGGTTCAGGGCTGGATTGACTTTGTAACCTTTCCAAAAATGAAGGATGCGGCATTTTGAATCCAGGCGGGTCATTCTCGTCGTTCCTGGAGTCTAACGAGAATCGATCTATCCGGCTGATACGTTCACTCCGTAAAGTTGGTGATAGTCCAAGGCTAAGTGTCGATGCGGAGGCGTGGGGTGGGGATCTCGTTGCGAGAAGACGATCGGTGAATGGAGAGTTGGATGGAGATAAGAAAAAGTCATTTTCGTCTTTCGAAATGTCTTTTAGCGGCGACCTCCCATCTCCATCTGGTGAGCCTACGGTATCGTTGGGATTCGTCGCTAAAGCAAGCGAGAGACTCCTTTCAATACCATCCTCGACATCATTTAGAGAACCAAGTCTCGATCCAAGCTTTAACTCTGTAGACGATGGCTCGTGACGCACAATTGCCTTGTTCTCCTTGTCATTTTCATCCTCGGTCTGAGACTCCATTGAAGAGGCAGAGTCCCTCTGCGCCGCGGGCAAGTTACGCTCAGTCGGTTGCATTTCTTCATCGTCAGAACCCACGACAATGCGAGGACGCCGCTGACCATGCTTGTTACGTTTCAATGCAATACATTCGTCATCGTCATCGTCATCGTCATCACCTCCTGGTGGTCGTGGGACTGGTAAAACATCCATGTTATCAACCTGCATATCACTTTCCTCCACAAGTTCGGAACTCGAGGAATCTTGTGTGTTTGGGTTATAGTCTTCATCGCTTTCGTCAGAGCTTGCCTCCTCTTCCATCGCATCGACAGCTTCGAGACCCTGCGCTGCATAGGCCTCAACCGTTTGTGAAAGTGAATGTGTGTCGTCACCACCAGTATCCCGTGACAGCCTTCCACCCCTTTTGATCCACTCCTCTTCCTGACGTTTGATGGACTTTAGTTGCTCTTCGGCATGCTTCATCATCATCAATTGATCCAGTTGACTTTTATTGAGCTGGCCCTTGCCACGTTTCCCCGTACGTACGAATGATGGTTTGGCAAGTTCCTGTAATTCTTGTTTCGAAAGCTTGTAAGGAGAAATTGCAGCGGGGCGAACGCTAGGATGGTTGAGTCTTCGTAATGAGGCTCGGTCCTTGACAGGGCTACCATGAGCCTTGTCCAGCCTTCGCTGGACAGCTTCTTCGCGAGCAACGGAATGCATGTCATCCTTGACGATCAACAAGTCATCGTCTTCGCTGTGATCATCAACTGTTTTATTTGTGTTGGCATGTTGCAAAGCAACCTGCTTCATCGCCTGTAGTTTCTGCTGCTTCCCATCTGTCTGTTGAATAATGGAAGCTATAGAGGGCATCTCGTCATCGGAGTCGGCCGCGGCAGCAGGGAGCGCCTTGGAACTTCCGGACGAAGATGATTGACCGATTGTTCCCGTGTCCACAGAGGTTGCTAAGAGTCCCGTTGGTGCGCCAAACACATTATTCTCAGGTTCTACCCGCGTTGCCTTGTCAGTCGGAGATGAGAATCTTTCTATTGGATCTGACAGCAGTTCTGTACCCAAAGCCGGAGTCGCAATGTTGTCCCGCCTGCAGGGGACGTGAATAACTGTGGGTTAGCCGTCGAGACCATTGAGCTTACCGAAGATTGGTAAAGAATGCAGCGAGGGAGTGCTTCCGTTCTTGAGTACGTCTGACTTCCACTGGGCGACTGGCAGCGATTCGGGAGGATTCGAAAGTAGCTTCACGTCGTTCCTTCTTAGTCGGCGCCTGTAATTGTACATTCCAATACTGAACGACATCTATACGAGGAGCCACACCTTTGTCTTAGGGCGTACTCGTGATTCGCTTCTCCTCCCTTGCTTTGACTTGCTTGTCTCAGCGGGCGAGGGTCCCTCACCGTCAAAGAAGAGTGGCAACACGTCGCGAGCAGGTGCCTTCCCCTTTGCCTTCCTACTTGGCATCGTGACTTCCCCGGAGGTAGGTGGTGTTGGAGATGAACGGGTGTGGGGTGTCGTAATGGCGTGTCGAAGAGGCGAAACAGAAGATGAGCTGCTTGGTTCCTCCGCGTCTGAATCAGACAGAGTGGAGTTTTGAACTCTTCGCGCGCACCGGTGCACAAGGGGGGACTCGAGAGGACAATCCTGGGTAGAAGTAGTGGGCAAAGAGGACAAAGGCGGAGACGAGGAACGAGAGAGGCCCCCAGAGGGGTGAGGCACTTCAAAAGAAAGCGCTGTAGTACCCATGGGGACGCTTTGAATGTCTTTCATTTGAGACAAGTCGGCCTGTATGACTTTGTTGTCAAAGGACGAGTCTCGCTGGGATTGCATGTCATGGTCTTCGAATTGTTCATCCAATTCTCTCAGTCTATGCCTGAAACCAAATTGAAAGGATGTGTCCGCGTCGGGACTGGGAGAACGTTCAGTATCTGACGCGTTCAGAGAGGGAGCCGACCTGGGCGGTTGCGAGGTGAGGGAGTGATGAGCATGTTCAGCCTGCTCGTCCGCAGAAACGACGGGTGAATGTGGGGGGTTGTTACTGGAGTGCTTGCCGTAGACCGATGGTGCGCGCTTTATTGGCTGGTCGTCGTCG
>JBBPQJ010000093.1:0-13579 GCA_038092415.1 Xerocomus tenax
CTCCTCTCCCCTCCTCCCTCTCCTCCCTCCTCCTCCTATCATCCCTCTCTTCACCCTCTTCACCCTCCTTTCCCTTCATCATCCTCTCCCTCCCATCATCACCTCCTCTCCTCCATCATCACCTCCACCTCTCCATCATCACCCTATCTCCCAGTATCTCTACATTATTCTACCATTTCTTTGTACTTCCTATACTCTTCTCTAGTATTCTCTAGTTCCCTCCAGTATCTCCTAGTCTGTACTAGTACTATCATAGGCTATCATTAGCTGGGGCCCTAGAGGCCAAATGCTGGTTTGCTGATATTGTCCTGGCTGCGGTATGCATTCTCGGAACTTGGTCCATTTAATACTGACCACTTTACAGTTAGCTGTGGAGTTAGAAGAAGTTGTAGGATATACAATGTGTGATAACATGGCTGCCTACATTACTCGCTCTGGAGTCCTTTGGAGGAACATTCTCTCCTTCCTAACAAGTATAGAAGAATGGACGAACAGACAGCTAGACAAGAAGCAGTCTGATGCTACATACCACAGCTTACAGTCCTTCCTTCAGCTTACACATACTGACAATATGTTCCCGGTGGCTCCTCATTCGACAAGGATCAACATTGCTTAGCTATGTACTACATTGTTACATCTGCGTTTGTATTCTTACTTTTTCATAAAGTGATCTTTGATCTCATCAACGATGGCCTTTGTTAGACCACAGAATATGGCATCATCTACATAGACAATAGCTACTACTAGTCAGAAGCCTTTCTCTTTGTATAAGAAGATGCCAGGATCTGATTTAAAATGTTCAAATATGAGTTCTTGCATGATTTATTGAGGGTATTCTACCATGCCAATCCAGCTTGCTTAAGTCCATACAATGCCTTTTTGAGACAGAGGACTGTACTTTCTTAGCAGAAACCTTAAACCCTTTTGGGAATTCCATGTAGATCTCTTCTTCAAGTTTGTCATATAGATAGGTTGATCTGACATCTATGGCTTCCATTTAGCAGTTTTCTAGGACAGCTAGAGCTAACATCAATCTGATGGTCCTATAACACACTACTGGAGAGAAAGTTTGATCAAAGTCAATGCCTTCGACTTCAGAGAATCCTTTTGTGACTAATCTAGCCTATTTGTGTCCATCTGGTTTGATGGCAAATACCCAACAATTTTTGATAACTCATCTGTCTTTAGGTCGATCGATGGTATCGAACACATCTCTTTGTTTTAGCATGTCAAGCTGCTTGTGACAGGCAGTTTTCCACTTTTCTTGAGCTACAGTAGGTAGTTTTTGTATATCCTTAAGTGTCCATTCATGTATAGGCTTAGTAGTAGGATCTGCAAGTGTGTGCTAAATTGCCTTTGAGAGCAGATATTGAATGAAATCTACTCCCTCTTCCTAGGCCATGTGCTCCAGAATGTCTTTGACTTCAGACTCAGACTCATGAAAGGAGCCAGAAGAAGCCAATTCAGGAGCACAAGTTGGGGTAATAGGGCTACCAGGAAATTGACCAGGCATATCTGATCTGGATGGACCAGAGTTTTCAATCTGCTTGTGCCATTCTGTTTCACACTCAATATCCTTCATCTATTGTGTCGGATAATCATCACCATAGACATTGTTGAGTCGTTTAGGTACATGACATTCTCATTTTAGATGAGCAGGAGAAAGTAGAGTAGATTGTCATGGAGAAGCTGGGAGTTTACCATCAGGTTGACATGACGGAGAAAGAGATCCTGGTGATGGAGTGCGAGGAGGGACAGAAGGAGAGAGTGAACATGGAGATGTTGGATGTAGTGAATGTAGCATCCTTGCATAAGGAATGAAATCCTCATCATTATAAGGTATGTCTGGAAGCATTCCAACAGATCAGGATTGACATTGTGTTTGGCCAGAGTATAGTGTCAGATAGTTAGAAGTGTTTCCAGGTGCAACACCTAGGTACACCATGAGCTCAGACTTAGGAGCCAGCTTATTGGTGCAGACATCTTCAGGGAGATACACATATCTCCACAGTCAAAGATGCAAAGATGGCTTATGTCTAGAGGTGATGATTTGAGAAGCTCATAGAGGGTTCGCCAATTATGACAGCATAGTGGTATCTTGTTGTATAAATGAATAACATGATCCCAACTAAGCTCCTACCAAGACTTTGGAATACAAGCCTTAAGGTGCATGGATTCAGATTTGTCCATAATAGTTCACATGAATTGTTCTGCATGACCATTTTGTTGTGGGTATGGTGTACACTCTGGAATATGTGGATTCCATTATCGAGGAGTAGTCTGTCGAATGTTTGAGATTTGTACTCTCCTCCTACATTGGACATCCATCTTTTGATTTTGGCATTAAACTGTATATTCACCATGGAGATGAATTGTTTGGTCACTTGTAAGGCAGCAACTTTTATGCACAATAAGTGTGACCAACCATATGATGTGTAGTCATCAATGAATGTGATAATATATTTATATCAATGATAGGAGTCCGTAGGGAAGGACTTACAGTAATGTCCGAATGGACAAGCTCAAAAGTGGATGATGCTCAACTTGAGTCTGGCAGATAGGGGTGATTAGTATTTTTTCTTTTGCACATCCTAGACATATACTGTCCTCTGTAGGAAACTCAATAGATTCAGGAAAATTGCACATATGTTTTTGCGCATGTTTGAGTACTTTCTTGAAGGGATGACCAAAGCAGTGATGTATGATGTCATATTCAACTCTTTTCTCTGATTGTGTGTGGGCAGTGGTGGAAGGAACATGCTCAATAGTGTACATGTTTTTATCCATTCAATCAGGAATGAAGGGAGCTAGGAGTTCATCATTTCAATTTAGAAGTTCAATCCAGTGGGCAATGCCTTTGACTTTCACACCAGCACACATGAGCTGACCAAGGAAGATAAGATGAACATTAGAGTTTGGGATATGTCCAGTATCATGCAATCTAAGGATATACAGATAACAATTTTCATCAAACCAATGGATCGTACAAGTTCTTTTGCCAGTCACATATAAGATACCATTTACCATATAGACGGGTATCTTTTCCTTCTCAGATAAGAAATAGTACTCAACAAAGTCATCTCTAGAGGGAGAGAAATGCATGGATGCTCTAGAGTCAAGAATCCAGAGAGGATTCTGGTGATGACAATGTTTACACTTTTTCTTTGAACCATGTGCACAAATAGTGTCCTTGTTACTATCTACTGATACATGTGATGTATATACAATAGATGTAAAGTCCATCTCATTATGCACTGGTGTAGCGAATACAGATGAGGACATAGCAGCAATAGAAGAGAAATTAACATACTTTGCATAAGAATCCCATTCCTTGTTGGATCCATAGATGTTGACTTCATCATCTTCATCTTAAGATAATAAGACACTACCAACCCATCTTCTAGATTTCTTGGATGGAGGATGATCTTCCAAGTCAGAGTCTGTAAATAGACAATTGATAGTTATAACTTTCTTCTCAGAAAGTTGCGGATTGTTCATTGGAACGTCAGTAGACCAAGATATTGATGCCAAGATCTCTTCAGCATCAGCTTGAGGATGATCCTCTAATTGGGAGGTGAGATCAGATGGAATGACAAAGTTAGGGACTATTGATCCTCCGATAGCAGAAAATGAGAGCATATGGTGATACCAAGTGATGGAAGTAGAGGAGACAACATGAGAAGCAGGAGATGAGAATGATGTGTCTGACCAGTCAATATGATTGATGAGTAGAGCTGCTTGGCTTAGGGAACAGATGCTTTCTTGGTTAGTGGAAAGGTGAAAGGTATGAGCAAACTCAAACACTTTTTTCACTTCTGGGAAGACTACTGGACCTCTATATCTCTGATAGCATTGAGCAGGCTGATGAGCCAGTACTCGAGGATCCTGAATAGCAAGCATATCAACAATTTGTGTAATTGATGCAAAGAGTGATTGCTGGTAGTCCTCAACAAAAGTCATCTAAGCAGTGGCACACTTTTTAGTTTGGCATTTACTGTGTGTACCTTGTTTTTGCTTCCTATATTCCTTTGCACTGACTGACTACTGCCCAGAAAGCATGCTCAGCTATTGCTATGACTGGAAGGATAGATCAGCCTCCTTCATTTAATGGCAGAAATCTTGTTTGCCTGTTGAAATGTCTTGTCTTTTCCCATAAGCTGGAAATGATTCCACTGGATGATAACAGCAGCTTGGATGTTTGCGAATGTGGGGTCTTTGATCACTTTAGATGTATCCTTCTCCTAGAGCTTTGCTTGCACAATATTGGTATACATAGCAGGTAGCTTTGACAGGGTGATCATTGCCTGGAGTTTGGTGGAGATCTCATAACCAGCATCTTTGAGGTGGGTGAAGAAGTATTCAAGACAGGAGAAGGCAAGAGTGGGGTTTCTGGAGGCAGGGAAGGCTAGGTCCATCATTGCTTTAAAGTCTGAGTAGACTTAAAGAATATCCATCTTGTCAAAGTCATTCTTGAGGGTCTTGATCAAGGCTTTAGCAGAATCCTTGGAAGAGTACTTCTCCTGGAGGACAGGAGAGAGGCAAGAGAGGATGAGGCCAATGATCTTACTGTTGTCTTTGAACCAATTGATATATGGTTTGTTCTCATTATACATCTTAGTAGAATCATGCGTGGATGCGGAGATCTAAGTATACCACATTGCACTGGTAGAGAGGAGGTAGTTCTTGATGATGGTTCACCAAAAGGTGAAACCAACACCATTGAACACTAGGAGATAGTTGGAAGAAAATCTATGTAATGTAAAGCTGTCAGTAATTCATACAAGCATAGGTTCCTTCTAGTGTCCTCTTGTGCAAAGTACGCAGTGGTTGAGTACAACTGGTGGCCGTTCACACATAAAGCAGTGATGGGTACAATGGTGAGGGCAGCCTGGTGCAGCAAGTACAAGGTACTGTAGTGCATTACTGCATTATTAGTACCACACTCTAGGGCTCATAACCTGTTGAAAGAGGGTGCTACAACTCTTCTGAGGAGAGGACTAGCCATAAGACATACTCACTATTGGTATGAGTTGATGTACTCGAACATAGTTGTAAGAGGTTAAGATGTATTAGAACTTAGATGCTGAGTTAATATTACCAAAAGGGTTGGAACTTGATATAGTATCTTGTTCAACACTCCCACTGCTGTCAGCGCCATCCATGTATAAAAGTCAGTCCTAAGCCAGATCTTGAACATGCCAGTACCTAGAAGGGTACTGGCACCAGGGGTTTGCCTAGCATCAGACAGTGCTGAGTTAGAAGAAGTAAGTATACTCTGACTCATACTTGATACAATACTGATAAAGTTGAAAGACAATCCATGGTAGTAATGGATTGTCGGACCCTAAGCAGTCGGAATTCAAACAGGAAGATGCTCAGCTCATACTTGAGGCTGTACAGTGTCATTGTCTCATCTGTAGACTCAAGCAAGACCTAGCTATAGCAAAGAGCAGGGAGAATATTGTTCTCAGCAAGCAGTACTTACATCAAGCCAAGGAGGTAGGGAAGAGATTGGCAAGTGCTGAGCATGATGTCAGTCATGTGTGCAATTCTTTGTATAACACCAGTCTTGCCCCTGTCAATGGGCCAATCTTGGATGTTCTACCTGCATCAAAATGCTATCATTTGTCTTCCTCCAGTTTTCCTGATGAAAATGGTCACATTACTGGTACATATATGTTTTAGTCATATAACCCATTCACTGACACTGATCTCTCAAGCATATGTTTCTCAAGAGTTGGGCAGTCCAGAGATGTAAATGTTTCAAATCCTGTACATTGTTGCATTATTGTTGTGTATATACTGTCATAGTAGGTGTAATGTCATTTTACATGTTGCCTTTGGAGTGCTACATATATTGGACTGCTCTCGCTTTGATTTAGTGGAATAGTTAGCATTGGCTGAGTATAGCCTGCGGTCCTAAGCAGTCATGTGTGGTCCTGGACATAGACCAAAAGTCCTGTATGCTGTATGGTGTGGTAGTACCATGACATTTAGTAAGTCTATGTACTTATAACCTGTTGTGACTACTGTGTGCTTAGTGTTCATTAGCAAACCACTGATTTTGGCACATGCTGTCATAGTGTTACAACATGTTATAGCAACATTACAGCATCTTATAGCATAACAGTCACATAGGGTGACATTGTCATAGTCACACAACTCTCACAGTACATGATACAACTCTCACAGACCATACAGCACATACAATGACATAGTAGGTACAAGCTATGTATTACCATTAACTCCTAATGGAATGTAACTTATATTTCCTATTCCTTCGGGACTTAGGTTTTTTTTTTCTTGAACCTGTCATAGTGTGACAAACCCTATGGCAACACTGCACTGCCACCTGTTCCATAGTCATTAGCAATGGCATGTGTGTGTGACTGCACCTACTCATTGACAACAAAGACAACAACAATGCAACCACCACTGCCACTACAATGATGACACATGCATGACTGCACCAACACCACCACCACTGTCATAAAAACACAACATGTGCATGACCACACCCACCACTGCTGCCTGGAGGACACATCGACAATGATACAATGTCATTAGCGACACCACAACAACAACAGGGCATGCACAACTGCACTCACCCTGTCACTACTGCATAGAGGACATGTCAACAACAGCAACAGTGACAGGTATATGACCATACCTATACCATGGCTGCCTATTCCCTAGTACTCAACACAACACACCCACACTACCTGCCACCTCCTTCACCACCTTCACATCCCCTAGCTCTCAGTAATCCCAATGGCTCATGTAGCACAGCATCTGTCCCCTCTACATTCCCCCAGCTATTAGATGAGCTGTTTGGCTTGTTCAACACACCATTAGCCTCCTCCATCTCTCCCAGCAGTCGATGAGCTCAATAGCTCATTTGACGTCCCATCCACCCCCTCTATGTCTCTTCTAGTGGTCAATAAGCCCAACAGCTTATTTGATGTATCATCCGCCCCTTCTATATTCCTTCAGCTATCAAACAAGCCCAATGGCTCATTCAACACACTACCTGCTACATTTGGCATACCATCTGCCATCTCCAAATCCCCTTGTACTACTGACAATCCATTGGGCTTCTTTGGCCCACTACCTGTAGGCAACCACTGAGCCCAGTGGCTTCTACAACATACCACCCATTACCTCCTCCTTACCACTCCTCCTGTACTATTGAGGGAGTGTATCACTCGCCATCTCCACCACCTCTCAGTTATTGACAAGCCCAACAGCTTGTTTGATGACAAAACCTACCATCTCTGTACGCTCTTGCACTGTCAATGAGTCCATGGCTCCTTCAACATATGTACCACCTCACCTCTCCAGTCATCAACAAGCCCAATGGCTCCTTTGATAACACCACTCACCACCTGCACTACCACCCCAGCTATTGAAGAGCCCAATAGCTTTCTTAATGACACTGCCTGCCATCTCCACACTCTCCCATACTGTCAACAAGCCCAATGGCTCAATTCACACACTACCTGCCACCTGCTTCTCTTCCCATGCTGCTGAGGAGCCCAACAGCCCACTCAACACACCATACACAATCTTCACTACTGCCATCACTTCCTTGCCATCCTAACTCAGTATCCCAACACGTTAAAGAGCCCAACGGCTCATTCAACACACTACCCGCCACCCCCAAGTCCTCTTCAGCCATCAATATGATGAGGACAATGTAATATTGTTGATAGCCCACCACCATCAATGATACAATGGCAACAATGGCAACTTATATAGGATAGCACCTACATCATCTAACATGGCATTAACAACAACAACAATATTGTGATATCATTGATGGTGGTGACTCATGGGATCACAGTGACAACAATGATAACCACATTGCAATGTCGTCAATGGCCCACTGTCATTGATGCTATAACGACAATTGTGTGCACTGTACCCACATCACCTTGCACAGCAATAACAACAATGACACATGCATCATCTCTACGTCCCTCCTGGCAGTCAACAAGCCCACAGCTCATTCAACACACCACCCCCACCTTCATATCTGCTCCAGCCAACTATGATATGATGACATGAGGATGACAATGCAATATCAATGTCATCAAAATACCAATACAAAGGGTGACAATGACAATGTGATGAAGATGATATGATAATGATGCAGTGATGATGACACAATAACAGACACAACAACTCCAATACAATAGCAGCAACACAATGAAGTCAATATGATGATGACTCAGATGACAACAATACAAACTAGTATAGTATTGTAGACCATGTATGTAGATAAAAAAATACTACTTTTATTTCTATCTATATTTGAGTGAGATTTGAATGGGAAGAAAAAAAGAACAGCTATGTACCCTTCTCATGGTTACTTCTGCATATTTCACTTCATTTAACCATATGATGGGTTATCAGGTATCTACTCAACTTCATCATCATCACTATCAGCATAACTCCAAATTTGAAAAGGTCCGATTGCCATGATAGCTGCTGCAAAAGTTGGTTCATGAGCCCTTAGGAGATGATATAGTGTTTTCAAGTCTGAAAATGATTGAAATCATGTCAGAATTTATCTATGATGTGATATAGCATGAACCTGAGCTTCTGCCTCTATTTATTTGTGATAGTGACTTGTGGACATAGACTAGACTTGAACATAATGCTCTATGTAGTTCTGTGAGGTGGTGATGGATGGTGAGTAATCTGACTATGTTGCGACTGGGTTGACTGGACATGAAATTGGTTACTCCTAAAGTAGCTTGACTATAAAGTGGCATAAAGCTTTCGTGACTAAATGAAGATGTCATTAAAAGAGATATAGAGCCACAGGAAGTTTATTCACTATTGATGAGGGAGGGGTTAAAAAGAGTGTCCTCCTGGGATTGAGATAGTCTGGAATGGAGCTAGCTTGTACTGGGTTGTAAAAGGAGAGGGAAGAGAAGATCATAAATACATAGATGGGTGGGATAGAAGATGACATAGAGGGCAATTGGTTAGTATTAATGTTGATAGTAGGAAGGTGGAAGGAGGTTACTGGATGTTATTGTCCAGAGTAAGGGTTAGCCTGACATGAAGTATAATGCATAAAGATAAAGAGTGAGAGAGGACAAGTGAAAGAAGGTAAATAATGGAGGACAGTGTTAGAATAGAGAACAGATTATCCTACATCTGTATTGATATGCTGTTTGTGTGTATTCCTACCCCTCATAGACATTTCTACTAACCTGTTCATAGCCCCTAATAGATCTATTCATGCAGGGTCTTTAAAAAACTTTCCTATCCTAACACACAGGTAGTGACAGGTAGAAGGTACAGTACAACAAATGAGTGGGATAGAATGATGTCATAGTAATTGCAATGATGGGATGAGGGGAACACCAATAACAATGACAATAAGTGGAGGACAACATGATGAATGATGAGATGAGAAGAGGAAGGTGAGTAGAGGTGTAACAAGGTAGGACAGGCTCCAATACAAGACAACAACAAGAATGGGGTTGAAAGGGACACATTTGATGGACCATGGTAGTGTTATTGCATTTTGTAGTAAATGGAGATTAATATTCATTCCTGTTCCAAGCTATCTTCAATTGAGTATTATGCAAGTGATGTGTGTTCATGAGAAAAGGTGAATAAGTTGGGCAGAGATATGATACAATGTGTTTACAAAGGATTATATAGTATGAATATCAATTGTTATATATGTGACAGAGACCCCACTTAGCTAAGGCTGAAGCCTTAGTTGGGTTCATTCTGTACTAAGGAGAACCTTGAGCTTGTTGAACATAAGGGCTTGTTCCAAGAGGAAGTTGTCTATATAGATGGTCCAAAAATTAGGTCTTGTGAGGTATGTCCTAGTAATGAGGTACCTGAACTCAATAAGGATAAACAAAATTTTTACAGCACACCTCATGTCAGAAGTAAGAGTAGTTGTGACTTCATTCAAGTTAAACTTGACTCATTTGCAAAGTGATGAGAAGTATATGAAGGAGGATAGTATTCAACATTTGTTGACAAGCAGGGACCAGGGATGGTTGACAAGGAGGGTTAGAGAAGAGAGGGAATGACAAGTTTGATAGTTGAAAAGGGGACAAGAAGTGGGTGAGTGAAGAAGAGTGATAGGAGGGAATGAGGGACTTACTTCCTGGATGTCTTATCAAAGAGAGATTTGAGAGACTTCTATAAATGGAAGGATGGAGGTGAGTGATGGTAGGCAAGTGATAGGCACTATGACATACAATGGTGTCCTTCTACTTCTTTGATGAGGTGATTGCTGTCATCTGAAATAGACTTGGCAAGGGTAAGGACATGTTCATTGGCAGAATTGATCTTTCTTTTGAGGACATATAGTGATTTGGACACTGAATAGATGTGAATTTACCCCCCACAGTGTTGATAAGGGATGTAGTAAGAAGCCATATGCCTTGTTAGTAAGAACAACTGTTATAAACAGATAGACTGTTCAGGAATACTTACTTACATGAAAACATTAGGCTCTAGAAAGTCCAAGATCACATATGTAAGTGACCTGATTTGGAAACAACTTACTAGAGTGTCTGGTTCGACACAAAAACATCAGTACTAGCAGCACAGAAGCCAATGTCTCCAATTTACTATAGATTCATCATAGTACTGACTCATTAATATTCCTGTTGAGTCAGTGGACTCCACTAGCTTTCAAGCAAAAAGAAGCTCTTTCTAACCTCCTACACTAACTACAAGAAGTTAGGGATATCATACTCAGTAATATATATATGAGATTGATAAATACAAATTAAGTATTTCAGAACCTTAAAGAAACTAACACAAATGGATGAATGTCATTAGTGGGGTGACCCTGTACAAAAGGCATATCAGGTAAGTGAGACAAAACAACTTGGAGAAAGAAGGTTGCCTATGAAAAAGTCAAAAAAATAACATATTTTCTCTTTGAAAAGAGTGTATAGATATATTCTGTGAATGTTTTGTCTATCAAATTTCATTGCAATGAAGCTTCAGGTCCCACCTGCCTTCTCTATCAGTAGTATTTTACTTATACTGAGGTGAGAAAATCACTATTTGATGAGCTCTCCTTAGTAGATGAGCTTTATATGCTTCTACCCTACATTAATCTATTTTTTTCATGTCTTTGCCATTCTGCAGAGATTTTGCAATAGATTTAATGACACAAGGGCCTGTGATGATGTGAGAAGTAGGTAGTATATCCTTAAGAGTGCAATTATCAGGGATGGGCTGGTATTCCATAGGTATCTTCCTGCCTGTGGTACTAAAGGAAAGAGAAGAAATACAGGAAATATGCTGACTCTCTATCATGAGGTGAGACTTGACTTGAGTTTGGGAGGTAACTTGAAAAGTTCCATTTTCTTGACTTGATGACAAAGTATAGTGAGTAAACTGAATCCAATATACATAATAGTATGGAGAACTATATAGGAAGTGTATATCTTCTGTGATTGGTTAGTATGAACTCAAGATTCACCTATACAGCCAAAATTAAGTCTTGTTGAACTCTGACACAGCAAACTACCATATGAAAACTTCATAATCAGTCAACATATGTATGGACTATGTGATTTTGATGATTGGTCAAAGTTCTATTAAAACCAGTGAGAAAAATCACAAACACCAAAAGTTCAATCTTTTTGTGAACTTCAAAAGCAATGACTGTGAGGTAGGGAGCTATGTATGTTTTTATTGTCAGTATTCATCTTATTATAGCTGCCTTGCAACCCTAGAGGAGCATGGAGCTCAACCCTGACCTTTTTTATCTTTTGATAGATGATGGTGGCTTCCTCACTTTTGAGCTTTGTAAGTCATATATTGTACCACCTACCTAATTGCCATTTGATGTCACATTCTAACTGTTCTAAACTCTGTGCTTGCACTATAGCCCCAATTGAATCTAGAATCCATCCTACTAATGGTCCTGTTCAATTTCAATAACAACGATATTATGAATAAATTGATTGAGAATTCCTTGCAAACAATCGAGCAAATTAGTATGTGACTGAATTTATTTTTTTATCATACTGATTGATACAACTTTCCCTGAGGTCCTCACTATACAAAGCCTTGAATGATTGTTTATCTCTATACATGTATTTTTTTTTTTTCATATATTACCTTTGTACAATGAATGGTATGCTTGGTGGTGCAGCTGCAAGACACATATAAGTTCTATCAATTGCACAATTAGAACACTCTGATATTTGAAATCTAGGACAAAACATCTAGTTTCAGAAAACAGTATGCCTACTAAGTGGCCAGAATGGTGTAATCACTAACAACACTGATAGTTCCATCGTGCTTCAAAAAAAATTCTACTGTATATGCTTAATGGATTGTGATTTTCAAGTGACACTGAAAGCACAGATAATCTTGTCCTTATGTATACTTCAACTGACTGAATATTTTCAGGTTTCAATGAGTAAAGATACTCTATACCAAATGGCCTATGACTGCACATGCAAACTCTTAATGGAGTCCTACTACCAGCTTGCTCAATTCTAGTACCCCCATGTCATATTAGTGTGTCACATTAATAACAGAATAACTCTATCACTATGGAGAAATCCTGATGGAAGCTTGATATGAGAAACACAAGATACTTTTTTATTTTTTTTTATTTTTTATACAATTGCAAATAACAGATCCTCAATGGTGTATAAATAGTCTAATCAATGAATACATCAAACTTAACTGTATCTTTAGACCATTTGATTTGGACACCCAGAAATATGTATGTGAATTCTTGCACCATTTTTTACAGCTTCCATGATTCATTGGATACATCAAAATATATGATAGATTTCAATCACATATGTGACAGACCCAATGCTCACCTTTGACCTTGTATGTGAAAGGTCATCTTTTAACTTGTTTATTAAATACAGTATCTAATTACATCCTCCAGATCATGACTATCCTAGATGCTAATGTTTTAGGAAACAGAGTTTTCTCTGACAATACTAGGGTGTCAAAATTACAATGCAGACATTTTCTTACCATCTATCATCAACTATGCAACTAGTTCCAGATGTTGCAAGATAGCAGGCCTATACTGGATCTTTCTCTGGTATCCTGAATTCAAGTAATATTGGTAATTGGCAAATTGAATGAGCTCTCATTGCCAGATATTTCACCTTACCTCCTTTAGTAGATATTAGCATTATGTATGGATCTGAATCTACTAGCTCTATATATTGTATATACCTTTACAATATTGATGTTTAAAGCTTTTTTACACGAGACTAATTGGTCTAGTCAGCCTCCCTGGAGCATCTTGCCTTGCCACTGCTTACAAACTCCGCCTGGTGGGCCACAGGAACTGCACTTCAATCTCTTTTCTGCCAGTTCTCTCCCTGTCCCACCAGGTGCGCATTTGTCCTTCTCTTTGTAGGTCTTTCTCATAGAGTATTCTCCCTGTCCCACCAGGCCTGTATTTTGCGCTACATTCCAGTCACTTTGCTCCCATCGCTTCCCTCATGTCTCAGCATGCATCCTCTGCCAGCCAAACCCTCCCTTCTCAGTCGCTTGACAGAGGAGACAAGGTCTACCCCCTTCCAGGTGGATTTGCCAC
>JBBPQJ010000094.1:0-13557 GCA_038092415.1 Xerocomus tenax
CAAGTTGGAAGAAGTGCTTGGAATGACGAGAGAATACGATACAATTGCTTCTCTCTGGCAAAGCTTCCACGAGCTAATGCGCAGCCAAAACCAGCTGCCCGATGATAACAGAACAGTACCTGGAACGGGTGCCCACATCGTCTCGTCCAGCTCAAGACGTCAATAAGTTTGTTGTCGCAAGGAATACAATGGAGACAGGGTGAGTTACATCGTCGTCATCTTCACATCTTTTGCAAGACTATCCAAGTGCAGGAAAAAGAAAAGAACAGAGTGTATACGTATTATCGCAGCAAAACAAGAGAAAATATGAAATGTTGTTTAAGAAAAGTCCATTATGCATCCGCCCAAGCAGCCACCTGAATGGACAGTGATAAGACATGGCGTCGTATCATGAACAATATATAGCTTACCCAGGAGAATCCAGCAAATTCTTGCTGATCGCGAGATGACAACTGACCATGCACCGGCGTCAAGGTCGGTTGCTCGCGGGTGAACTCTTCGTCAAAGTTACTCGTATCAGCACTACCGTTCTACAGAATCTTGAACATCAGAAACCGGTAAAAATAATGAGAGCTTACAATGGTCGGAAAGTAGGGCGGAGGAATGCGCTTATTAAACACATCGTCAAAGTTGACGTCTTTGAAGAAGGGATGCTTCTTGATCTCTTCGGCGTCTGCCTTAGTTGAGCCGAGTCGACGAGCGGGATCCCTTGTCAATAACTGTGGAAACCTCAACATTGAGCATGATAGACCAGCATGAACACTACCTTTTGCAGGATCGAAACGGCGTCCCTCGGCATAGTGATCGGGTATAATGGTTCATCTTCTAAAATGGCGTCGAATATTTCATCCTCATCATCACCACGGAAAGGGGACTGTCCAAGCAACATTTCATACGTCAGTACCCCAAAGGCCCACCAGTCAACAGCACGCCCATAGCGTTGTTCAAGAAGAATCTATAGCAGTAATATGTCAACTCGGTGGCAACCCAATGGGCAACGTTGAAAAACAAACCTCGGGAGCCATGAACTCCGGGGTACCACAAAAGGTGCTTGTGGTCGAACCATGCCACATATCTTCCTTGCAAAGCCCATAATCCGCAACCTTTACATGCCCGTCGAGAGTCAGCAAAATATTGTCCAGTTTCAGATCCCTGTTAATGTCGAGGTCAATTGGAATCACGTGCAATATAAAGATAACAAACCGGTAGATGATCCCATTGGCGTGGAAGTATTCCAAGGCTAAAAGGACTTCGGACGCATAAAACTTGGCTTGGCGGAGAGAAAATTGCTTGCGCTGAATGTGTAACATGAGATCTCCCCCGCTAACATACTCCATCACGAAGTAGACGCGGGTCTCTGTCTGGAAACAGGAGTGAAGACCAAGCAAAAAGGGATGGCGTTCACGAGCAGCGGCCAGGAACACGCGCTTCTCCGAACGAGTGCTAAATGTCCATGAGTGACTATCCTCGGCTACAGGCAGTTAACACACCTTTCCACTTCATCATTATCGATGATAAACTCCTTCTTCAAGACTTTGATCGCATACAATGCATTCGTTCTCTTTTCCTCCGCGAGCATGACTTTTCCGAAATTTCCCTTTCCGAGGACAGCTAGGAAATTGAAATCATCAAGTCCAACCTTGCGCTTGCGAGTAGGGGCACGCTGAGTGGGGGATACCGTCTGGGGTGCAGCAACTACCTCAGCCTGCTGAGCTCGCTGCGACACGTATTGTTGGGATGGAGGCGAGGAAACCTGAGGAGATATAGTCTGTTGAGGATACGTAGGTTTCTTCCACCAAATTATTAGTTCCGTAATGGCTCACACACTAAGTATTACAATTCACCTGAACCGGGGGGATGCCGTACTCGTCTTGCTCATATCCTGTCGGAGCCGGAGGGAGCAATGGTTCATTCGGGTAAGCGGGAGGAACAGGAACTCTTGCTCCAGGAGGCGGCCGTGGTGGAACACTCGACGAAGGCTGTTGACGATACCCAAGATCACCATCCTGAGCGGGAGCGCGACGACCATAAGGCTCTCCTGGTACTGAAGGTTGTACATCCGCCGCTCCTGTGAGTGTGATCCGCTCTACGCCATGAGTGATCGGAACATCGACTGCTGGAAGCGGCGGGCCCTGAGTCTGAGGGGTATGGATCTGTGTGACAGGCTTCGCACTAGTGGTTCTGCCCCCACGCGCTCGGTTGATGTCGCGCCAGTCACGTAGCAATTGGTTGGCGGTCTCCATGGACATGCCGCAGAAATCGGGGACAAGGTGCGCACAGTTGGCATGACATGTGATCTCACACTCGGTGCATCGGCGGGCATTCTTGCGACCAAGAGGAAGGATATACCCACAATGGCAACACCAATTCGCGCCCAGATTAGTGATGGGTTCGAAGCGATGAGGAATCCGATGGTTGATCTTCTCTGCATCGTCATCCTGTAGCAGAGATCGACATCTCAAAAGGGAGAGTAGGTCAAAGGATGTACATACCCCGGTATTTGACTTAGAAATACATTTCGTGACAACTTTCTCGTAGCATTTCTTGTGACACGTGTATCGACAATCTTCACATTGATATCCCAATGCGTTGAGAAGGAAATCGCCACAAAATGCACAGAGCATGATTTGATAAAATTGTCGTTGAACGAATTTGTGGCCATTCATTTCGTGAACTTCGCCTTTGCGCATCCTGAGAGCACCTTGACGACCAAGACCACCAGGCGCATCTAGAGGACGCTTCCTCACGTTCTCCTTGACTATGACACAGTCAACAAAGTTATACGATGCAACGGCACAAGGAACGAACCAAAGTTCAAGTGTAAAGCCAGTGCGCCTGCAGGTTCAACAGCAAACCACGCATCAATCCCCTCATTCTGACTCATAAAGGCCACTGATCCGGCAGGCTGACGGACTGCTCCGGGAACCAGATTCAATGGCGCATTTGCATCGCCAAAGGCACCATGTTGTCCAGGAGGCTTTCCAACGGATGGATCGCCATCCATGGCGCCGGCTGTCACCCAGCCGCCCTGACCGCTGTCCATCATGACCTTTTGCCGTCTCAGCGCCTCAACGAGATCACTGATACGGATCCAAAGAAGACCGACGGGCACGGGGTGCGGCTCGGAAACATGTTTGTCGTACACTGCAATCTCGACTTCGTTTGCTTTGTCGACAGTGATCTCGAAATCCTCGTTCCAGCGATCCGTACGGGATGGATGAGAGCGAGCACGTTGAGTGCCTTCAATCTTGAGAGAAACATAGGTTTCAATGACCTGCTTGGAGGAGGAACGAATTCGGGCGGAAGAAGCAATAGGAGGGTGATCAAGTTCGCGGGCACCCATGATGGTGACAAAAAGCTTGCCGGAGAGTGGCTTAACGCGCACGTTCTCCTTGCGCTCGCCCCCTGTGCCTGACCTTTTAATCCATAATCACCGAGATAGGTGGAGATCTCACCTGACTGCTGATCCTCTTCTTCTACATCGTCTAGAATGTGCAAATTCTTGTATCGCTTGAGAGCAGACTGCAAGAGTTGAATCTTCCTCTCGCTCTCAACTCGCTTGCTTTCGGCATCCGCGCGAGATTTCTTGTCTCCCTCTGCTTGGTATAACTTTGCCATCTTATCAATGCCCTTTTTGTACTGCAACTCGACCTGTAGCTTGAATTCGAGTTGATGGAGCATCCTGGATATCTTGGCGGTAGTGTGAGGGGTATCGGCTTTGATGAGGTCAAGGTTCGAGTACTGCTTGACCTGTGGAATACCCTCCTCGCTCCCAAGAAGAGTCTGGGATGTATCAGGGGACCCGGCGGTGCGACCGCCAGCAGGATCAAAGTCCGTAGGAGGGATTTGGGGAAGGGAACGGTCTCTGTCGGCACCACGACCAGACTTCGCGGAGGAAGGAGACAAAGGGGAAGCCCCAGACCGAGCAGAATCGTCGCGCTGCTTCTTGCGAGCCTGGAGCTCGCGTAGGGTGTCTTCAAAGTAAGACAAGGAGCGCTCGGCTTCTCGGATCTTTGCATCATTGCGTCTCAGGACGTCTGGGTTTGAGGTCGCCTGGCGCAGGTGTCTGGACGCATCCAGGACTTTGCGCTCTGTTTCGATGCGTTTGAGGACATCCTGTATTTTCTGGTCGAGCTCGTCGAGCTTGTCAAAGAATTAATGAGCGGGACTGCTTGTCGATTAAAGCGATAACGACGTACCATGACCGTTTAAAAGCAAGAGATAGATCCCGTCGTGATCAAGCTTTGGACAACGCACCCGATGGTGGGCAGACGAGGCTGTGATACGATAACCAACCGTAATCCGTTAATGATTTATTTTTCACTTGGCTATTTCGTAATCACCTTATTTATTTATATAATAAATAATTTCTATTTCCATTTCTCCCCCTGTCTGTCCATGCCCTCTTTCTCCTCCTCTTCCTCCTCGATCCGTGCCGCATCCCAAGAACACGTCCTGTGTCTTAAAATCACCCACAATCTGGTGCACGGGCCATCTTCTGATCCAGTACGCAGCGTCAAGGCGCGTTTGCCAAAGGAACTCGACGTTCTCTGGTTATCCGATATCGCCATCTCTCTCTCTGGGTCGCTCGATGCCCACCAAATTCCCGCGCATGATATCACGCGCTCCGGACTTGCACACCATCTCCATACGCTGCTGAAAACGGCACGCATATAGCCACTTCCTTTTATCTCGTGCTCTAATTTCTTGTCTAGAATGCCGATCGGCTTGGTCTTAACAACGTGTCACGTCCATTTGTTGATGACACAGATGGTCTTTCTAAATGTCCTCAACAACGTTTTATTGCTCTTGATAGTGTCTAATTCTGTTATCAGTGACCCTGACCCCTTCGCGCCCGTTACCGCAACCATCACGGCCCCACGCCCATCTTGTTTCCCTCCACCTTGCCTATATCTGGAGGTCCATCGCTGGGCGCGGTGATATTGACAACTCTGGTCACTTGGTTGACGAATGTAGCCCGTTTTCTCCCACTCTCTTTCTCCCCGTTGAAGCGTTACTCAATCGTGTGACTGAGCAGCTTTTAATATATCACCTCGTAGGGTAAGTTATCACTTGATGAGCTGGGATCAATGCGCACCTTCTATGAATATAGCCGTTACCCTCTCATTTTTGGATCTTGGTGCAAAGTACGTTCGTCTAGCGTTATCCACCATAGCGCCGCTCAGTATCTTCGTCAGAGACTTGACTTGGAGAAGCAGTACTTTTCTTCCATCGCGTCTTCAATCTTGGAGATAATTGCTCGATCGGACAATCGCGGGTTTCTGTCGAAATGCAAGCGCCTCTTAAAGGTATCACCCGTCTACGAGTTCCACTATTGATTCCGATTATAATGTAGACTGCCCGCAGCCAGCATAAATTTATCCTCCAGGCTTCTTCTGCCGCTTTATCCTCAGTCACGAATGACGGTGCTTTCGAGTCCCAGAAAGAGGAAACTGACGATCCCTTTGCGACGCCTACTCTCACGGATGAACAAGTTGTGTGTGAAAGTTTAGAGCAACTTTTTCGAGGGAGAATTCCCCAACGTCGTTTCAAGGTCCGTCGCATTTATCTACCCAACTCGAGGGAGGATGCTGTACAAGCTAGTCATAGCCCGTAGCAACACCGAAATTCGTGCTCTCTCCACAAGGCGGGGACGACGACGATCTGTTACAATCTGGTCCTGATGAAATGATTGACGATGAAGCCTCCTGGGTCGAGCTGCCCGAAAGCGCGATGACCCCTTGTACTTCTCTAGGTGACTACTGTCAAACGTTGCCGGAAGACGCGGATATATTCACT
The DNA here is from genome assembly GCA_038092415.1 of Xerocomus tenax. Taxonomy (NCBI): domain Eukaryota; kingdom Fungi; phylum Basidiomycota; class Agaricomycetes; order Boletales; family Boletaceae; genus Xerocomus; species Xerocomus tenax. The sequence goes on from JBBPQJ010000094.1 coordinate 5,800, forward strand.
AAAGAAGACTGGCCTGTGGATAAGACGTGGCGTGGAGCAGATAACAGTCCAGTGGATGCGATGCTTGCGCCACCTGAGTTCATCATGTGGGAGGCCCAATCGAATGAATCTCTTATCGATGGGTCCGTTTCATTAGCGAGCATCACCACGCGTTCCCCGCAAGCTTGCTCTTTTACTCTTTATCACCACCAAAATGTCGACTACCAGGAGCTAGACCCGGCTGCGAGCGGATTGCGTAACTACGGTTCCCAAATGGCCAACCTGGAAGACCCCGAAAGCTTGGTACCTTGTGCAAACCTAACTCATTCGCCGGAATGGACCCCACATGACCAATGTTTCTTAGGTGAGCATGAACAGCTGATGCAGGGATTGCTGGATGTTTCCGAGGACTTTGAAGTAGTGGATAGCTGGAATGAACGAGATGAGGACTCAGGATCGTTATTGTTCGAGGACGAGACCGGGGATGGTTTTGATGTCAATCTAGACTGGCTCTAGCGCATGACACAACTTGAGTGATTTCAAACCATGAGGACAAACACATCCGAGTTCCGAAACATGAGGATATGACAATTCAGACCCCGCCACTCCGCCAAATTCGTGCAGTGATTATAGTGACACTAAACAACAACTGACCCAGTCCTCCTCCTCGAGTTTCACTGTAGGCTTGTGCGCTTCCCCCCTGCGGCCGTTGACGACTCCCATCCACCGCCATGCTCCCCGCAAAGCGCAACAAGATCGACATCAGCGTGAGCAGATCGTCCAGCAGATTCATCTTGCCACCTCACACCCCATCATTGTAGAAACTGACAGATGAAGAGCAGAAGCTCTTCCGGTTGTACGGAAAACTCCCGACACACAAGAACATCCTCACCAAGATGCAGAAGGTCTGTCGCTGCCCTCAGTATGCGCCGTCCGTCATCGCCCGTTGAGAGGACATCCTGTCATCAGGATCGCAAATACTTTGACTCGGGTGATTATGCTCTGTCTAAAGCGGGTGTCGCTCCCCAAAACACCGTTGGTACTGCTATTCCAAATCCCGAAAAGTATGCTCCCTCCACAAGCCCTGTCACACTGCACTCACTCGCAACCCTCTCAGCATTCCTCACGCATCATCGCCACCAACTTCACATCAAGGAGGCTTATCCATATCACCAACAAACAGCTCAAGTACTGCTCGAGGTTCGCTGTCTCAGTCCGAAAGCGATACAAGGGAAGACGAGGGACCCGGCGGTTTCACCAGTGGAGAAGACCATGGGGCATAGGATCGCGCTTTGAAAAGGGTTTCGTTCCTCTCAGATTGTATGTTGCCTATTCCCGCTGTCGCCTTGATCATATCTGTTCGTGGCTCAACCCCATGCCCTACTCTGTGTACACCCTGAATCTGATGTCTTGACTGCCTTGATCATCTCTCTCTGCAGTCATCGTAGCACTATTCTATTGTCTTGAATTTGTATTATCACCTGTAGGGTTATCATCCCCATGCACCTTTTTAATATATCACTCAATACGCGAACTTACGAGAAAGTCGCGCTTGTGGCAAACACTAGTGGCTACTTAAAATACATCCACGCTTTGTGGACGCGTCACTTGCTTAACGATCAAAATGTCCCTCGAGACCTACCGTAGCGAAATTGCGGAGCACTTCAGCGAGGCCGTCGCGGCGGACGACGCCTTGGTCAAGGAATGTAAGCGCGTTCAAATCCTCTCATAGTCCGCTTTGCCAACGTGTTCTCGTGAGGCATGAGCATGTGTAAAATGTACAATCTCAGCGTTGAGAACCTCTCATACAAGTGGCAAGCACTCTCCTATTCCAATACCAATACCCTGGCCATTTTCACGCTCCAATCCGTCCCTGATCTCAAGGCCCGCCTGCAGCAAGAGTTGGGCAAGCTCAATGCTTCCAAGCAGGAAATCTCGCGCAGCGCAGCTGGTTTCCTTGGAAGAGGGCGAGGCAGGGCGAGCAGGACTGCAAATGTACCGGTGACGAACAGGCTCGATGCAGGCCTCAAGATTGGCGCACTGCGTTCGAGCGCCATCAAATCAGAAGTCTCTCAATTCTCGGGGCCAAGCAGAGTCACGTTTCAAGGGCCCAGGTCCGATGAACAATCCCGGAAAAGTCGCGCTTGTGAGGGATCGTTGGCCACACTCAGTGCGTTTGTCTGCTGATGATATTACAACCCCAGATCGGTACATGTATGAGAAAGTGACAGAAAGGAGTGAAGGTGGTCCAGTATTCTTTCAGGTTTCACAAGCGGGCTGATCACGACGTTGGCCAGTCTTGGATGATCGCATTGACGAATTTGCTGATCTCGTTCAGAAATTCTATCACATTGACGAGTTTGCTGATCCAAGCGCTGCCACAGAGGTCTGTTTTCCCCTCCTGACTGCGCATGTAATTCATCACCATTCCAGGAAAGTACCATCGTGATTGGGAGGATAGTCCATGACGCAGAAGCATCGACCTCAGGCGGAAAGCTCAACGAGTCATCACTGGTCCTCGAATCATCACGGATGATGGGGTCCGGTGTGCGCGTGCCGCTACGTTTCGCCCCTGAAACAAAGTTGCGATGTGGGATCAAAGGCGTTGGCGGAGTGAGCTTCTTTCCCGGTGCAATCGTGGCACTACGGGGGCGAAATGGTGGAGGTGGCTTTTTCCTCGTAGATGAAATACTGTCGGTACGCTATTGTCCCTTCATCCAGGAATTCTCCTCAAAGACGTTTGGTAGTTGCCCCCGATTAAATCGCCTTCCCAACCTCCCAGCGATGCGACTACCGCCTTTTCCATGTGTATCGCATGCGGCCCGTTCACTCTGGATACCGACTTGGAATATAAACCTTGGAGGAGTTTGCTTGACATCATAAAAACGAGCAAACCTGCGGTGATACTTCTGGTACGATGAGACATGTCCACCCGGAAGTCTAGCTGATGCTTGGTGTGCATACCAGACTGGTCCTTTTATTGACGCCGCAAATTCGCGTGTCAAGGACGGCGAAGTGGATGAGACGCCGAAACAGCTGTTTGACCGGCAGTTTACCGAGAGAATCCAAGACTTCTTGGCCCAATCCCCGGGCAGCACGGTGCTGCTGGTTCCAGGTATCAACGACGTGATCAGCGACCATGCTGTCTTTCCGCAGTGCGAACTCGGACCCGAGTTCAGCGGTGATCCTGTGAGCTTTTGTTTTTGTTCATCTGGAACACTCTACTGACGACTCATCAAATAGCGCATACGCCTACTTCCAAATCCTTGTCGGTTCTCCGTTAATGGGATCTCGTTTGCGGTGACAAGCGTGGATAGCTTGTTTCACCTTCGCAAGGAAGAATTTTTTAGACGAACACCTGGAGTTGATTCAGCATCTGAGCCCGCGACAGACGCCATGTCCAATCTCGCGCGTAATATTTTCCAGCAACGAAGGTAAATTCATTTATTCGTCAACGAAGACTCTCTGACGGTCTTTGAGTAGCTTTTACCCGATATTCCCTCCTCCGCTTGACCTTGCGCATGAAGTCAACCTCGATGTTACACACTCGGAAGGGATCAAGCTAGTAGAAAGCGAGGACGAACCTGCGCCGGACGTGCTTGTCCTACCAAGCCGCTTGAAGCAATTCTCAAAGGTACGCACGTGCTTTCGTACGTGCTAAGTTGGCTGTGCTCACCCTCTCACCAGACGGTGGACAGTACTACCATCATCAATCCATCGTTCTTGTCAAAGGGTACCTACGCGATGTTTTCCTATGCCGGTCACGGATCAGGCCTAGCAATAGATCGCATAACGGCGGATATATCAAGAATTTCATAGGTGTCACGTCATCCCTATGCTGCTGCATAAAAATTATAGAACACTGGAGGGGTCCCTTGTTGTACTATGACTCGATTTGAATGTATCTCCGAGGGCCTTGCTTGCATTCGCCACCGGTTTGCGCCGTGGCCAGTGTCCCGTCCGCACCTTCATCCGACGAGCAAACTAATAGGTCTTGATTTCCACCCCTCGGCTCCCAATCTTCTTCCACATGCAACACCTTCTTTCTCCAGAGGTGCCGTGGGAGAAGGGCCTGTAAAAAAGGCGCTGTTCTAGCTCACGCATGTGGGAAATTTGAATAGTAGATGTGACAGGACCACGTGTGAGGCGGGCCATTTCTTTCAAACGTTGGCCAAGCTAGCACGGTCAGTTCGTGCAGTGTGAATCGATGCTTGCCAAAGCATGACGAGAAGCTGGAACGGGAGCGATGTCACCCTAACTTTTGTGAATCGAACAGAAGCACTGCCATGTTGCTACCCGCTGCCACGTTCGTGGTGAACGCCTCGGACGTGGGTGACACCTTGCCAAGCATCCGACAGCAATCCTGTTCGTGCTAGTGTCCCTCCGGGTTGCCATGCTAATAGATCCGGTTGACGGTAGTATCAGCCGCGCGGATCGAAACCAGTGATATTCTGTCGACTTTTGGCAATGGAAATCGCGCGAAACTGGCAAAAGTATTTTTGGACTTCGGGCGTGCCTACCGATGTTACCGTCGCTGGGGGAAAGTGACAAGCTTTTCAGCATGTGTAGATCAGTACTGCTATACCCATATGTCATATCGATGGTACAATTTGCGGTCGGATCGAAATGATTTCCTCAGATGACGCAAGAGACGAAGAGAGGGAAAGCCGCCGAGTCTTGTCCGACTAGGACGGCAGTCTGCCTGAGAGCTCCTTTGAGGACGAAGTCACATCTGCAGAGAAAATAAAAAGCACGTCACCGATCCAACTAATCGTGCCAGAGTCGACATGACAACGTGGACTGCTCGAGGGGATATTTTGCACCCTGGACGCCGACGGGTACACGTTTGCCTGTCCAACAGTTGTCATCTGCTCTTCGTGATGCTACCGAACAATCGGATAAGTAAGTGGCGCAGTTACAAACGCTCCAGCTCAAGTCGGAAAAAGATGTTTTGGCTGTGAGCTCTCTTGTACCATCTCTTTGGCTGTCGTCGGGAGATCAGTGTGAATGTGGTGGACAAAGCAGGGATACCGGCGTATGCTATGTAACTGACGAAGGGGCCGACGCGCTGTCCGGATCCAGGGCCTGCCTGGGCAACCACTACGGAAATTTGTACAAGCTTTGTCATAATATGTCATGGCGAGATATCAAGTTAAAAATATTTTACGCGTATAACAGGTCGGTCCGAATCGTCCTAAACGTGCTAGCGTTTGCGCGAGCTTGCATGGTCATTGGTTATAGCACTGTTGTCATCAGCCTTTTTTCCTTGTGTCGAGTCAGCTGCAAAATCAAAAGATAAATGTGCCTCACCTTGCTTTGTTTATGGTATCTATATTTATCGCCACTACGTCCGCAGAATGCTTCAAGAGGTTGAACAAGGTGAACGTCAGAGCTTGTGATTGTGAGGGATCCTGAGGTCCCCTCTTTGTTTTCATCGGGGATAACCTAGGGGAGCCGTCAAGCTCGCCCACCTTTCCTTGATTTGGGGGTCTGGATCTATGCAAAAGGCAACGATCAGGATTCGCAAATGTGCATCGGGCAACTCGGTCTCACTGCTCCTCGCTTATTCCAACTGGTTCCAGCACAACAATCCTCCTGCGGCTCGATTAACATTAATCCGCAGCCAAATATGGGGCACATACGGGGGACCCGGAGAGAAAATGGAAGGGCTATGCTCCCATTGAGGCGAGGGGTCATTTTGAACGTCCCTCTTCACTCTGGCGGGTGCGGGAACAGACATTACAGGGGCGACAGCGCAAATGAAGAAAGCCACGGAGAGTACAGCGAGGGAGTGCATCTTGAAAAATCGATAGAGTAAGCTAATGAACGAACGAGGGCCGTCAACGGCAAGATGTGGTTGAATAATACACAAATGGCTGACAAAGAGTAGACTGTGAGCAGGATTGACATGAAATGGGCGCATATGCTTACTAGCCAGTACCTGTGAGCCAAGTGAAACCAAAAAGGAGGGCTGCAGAAGCGGGAACATGGAATTGGCATTTATACACTCTGAGAAGGGTGGACAGGACCGATTGCAGCTGTCCACTGCCATCAAAAGGTAAAGTTGCCGAATGACCCATCAAGTTTTCGTGGATTGCGAATTGCTAATGTTCGTCCCTGGATCACCGGCAATGACACCATCGCGTCGTGGAAACCTTGAATGCTTGATAATCATTGGGTGGTAGGCGGACAGATCGATATATTGGTTGGGAGGGGATGAACGGGGATCCGGATGGCGCACGTTGACAGAGCAGGCGCACGTGCTATTCCGACTCTCTCAGACTACAGCCAAATTGTGCGTACCTTGGGTTTCCTATCCCTGATGCCGCACCTCGGTTCACCGCTCCTTGACTTTGCGCACTCTGGTATTACCGCTGCTAATGCATTGCAGTCGAGTTGCTTCAGGCTTACATTTACGTAGCCTGGCACTGCACCTGCGACAATTTGAAAACATCAAAAAAACCAATGAAACAAAAGCTTTGCCGAACTGCACGCGGTCTCAGTCTCCCAGTCCGGTCCTTCGATCACAGAAGATAGTCGTTCCGACACGTGGTTGATGTTGTGGAGCATCCTAGTCACTTTACGCAGCGGAAGGTCTCGTCGCCTCTTCCTGGACCCGAGCACCTCCGAATTCTCTGTCCCCTTACCCTTTTCTCATGTCAGCGTGAACCACTACAAAATCAGCGGATAAATGGATCGTACCCAGAATTATTTTATGTTGGCGCGTTCTGTGACCTAAGGAGCCCCTCTTCGTTTTGACGAAGATAACATTCGGGAGTCGAATGGCTCGCCAACATTGCCGTATTAGTTGTCACGTTCTCAATCGTGCATCAGCGCTGCTTGACTTCAACTCAGACTTGTTCAAGCATGGTTAGCACTGGCGTGCGACCATCGTATTGCACATACTTACTCGTCACGTTGAAAGGGGTTATTTTGAAGTCTCTATTTACTAGAGCGGGTGCAGGAACCAGGCCACAGTGACGAATCATGCCACAGAGAGTGCAGAACAGCGACGGATCTTGCTAAATGACAAATTAACAGACAAAGCCGTCAGCGGCGAGCTGATGGTAGACTAGAAGTCGAGGAAGAGTCGACTGTGAGCGGGTCGATATGAAGTACTTAGACTTGAACCAAACAACTGAGATGGAATAGAAATTGCCTGTTTTGAACGTTGGCACTGACCATGGGCGAAGGCAAGTCAAGCAAACGCAACAGAGACTCACTGAAAGATGGGAACTCGAAAAAGAAACACAAGTCTTCCCACCGCGATCCAGAGTCCAGAAAAAAGCACAGACACAGCAAACACGACTCCATCTACATCACTGACGATGACCCCAACGACGATGATATGTGGGTCGAGAAGAATATCGACATCGATGGCGAGGGGGTCTGTACGGCCGTTTCCTCGTGCGGTACATGCTTATGCCACTGAATCCTCAGCTTCTCGCAAAGGACATACCGACCGCTGAGAGTCTCAAGTTGACTTCCACGACACAAGCCTCCGAAGAGGATGCCATTCTTCCACCAACTACCAGCACGGAAACGAAACTCCAACGCGACGAATGGATGCTTTTGCCACATTCGAACGCGGCGCGCCTTCCCAGTTCATCCGACCGGCCTCTCGCGCAACAGCTCCCCTTTGGCGATGATTCCTACACGGACGACTATGCAGAGTCCTCCGTTAATGGACGAACCGTGGGTGGTGCCGTCGACTTCTTTTCATCCCTCGGCACAGAGAAGAAGCGCAAGCCACAACCAGACAGACCAGATCCTGAAAAG